>WYDI02012367.1:0-83886 GCA_009867235.2 Psittacus erithacus
ATCCTCATGGCCCTCCTCTGGACTTGTTGCAACAGTTCCATGTCCTTTTTATGTTGAGGACACCAGAACTGCACACAGTACTCCCAGTGGGGTCTCACAAGAGCAGAATAGAGAGGTAGGATCCAGGCTACACCTGAGGAAGATTTACTTGTGGACTGCACAGGGGTGATGCCATGCAGCTGGGAATAAGGGAGGAAGAGCTGCCCAAAATACCCTTCTTGAGTTCCTGCAGTCAGCATTACTGACGCTGGTTGCTCCATAACATCTCAGAGCCACAGGGAACAGCACCAGCAGCATAGATTCTGGCTTGGGGTAAAGTAGCAGAGATTGGGCAGCCCAAGTCTAGATTTTGAGAGGTGTATGAGAGGCAAATATTGATATTTTCCAAAAGTCATAGAGCAGTCTGTGCTGCAATCAGATGTACTAAGAGCAACACAAGGTCAGAGCTGCAAAAAAACTTGAGTTTTTGTAAAACATAACTGATGGTACATTGCAAGAGTGATAGTGCTGGTTTAAAATTTTATTTCCCGTTTTGCTGGCAAGTTTTTAAAGGATTGCCAAGTAATTTTATATTAATCTAATTCTGATCACTGACTGTTTAAAAAACAGTCTTTTTGGCCAAGGAGTTCTCTTTATATTGTGTTGAGCACAGTACTTGGCAGACAGCAAAAGTAAAGCATCTAAAATGTTTTCGCTGCCCAGAAGCAGCCCATCAATGTATAGATTATTTTTTAACATAAATGTAGCTTCTGAATTTTACTGCTAATAAAATCCTATTCAGCTTTTTTGTCTCAGTCTGCAAGCTGATAATTCCCTTGTCTTATATGTTATTCCTCTGATTTTGGTTTTAAAAGTAGTTGTATAGTCTTAACACTCTGCGTAGATGATACTTGTGAAAGTGCTCGTAAGACATCAAGTCTCAAAAATGACCAAAAACTCAACATAAAAATACTTCCAGTCCTGTTAGAGAAATAGCAGGAGACTCGTAAGCATTTAATAAGCATCCCACTTGCTCTTTGGCTGTGGCTTCTTTACCATACCAAGTAAGTTCTTTATAATAATCTCACTCAAAGGTTAAATATAATGGTGGAGGAGCCAGAGTAGTTTGCAACATTTTCATTTCAGTAATTGGGCATTGAGTAAGCTCTGCTATATAAACACCACTCAGGGTACAGCTACTTTACAGGGCATTTCTCCTTCCCTGTGCAACTATCATGCTGATAATATGAATTTGAACGAGTATGAAGGTGTAAGTACTCACACAGAAATGTGTACATGTTTGTGTGTGTACAAACATGCAGGGGACGTGCGGGGCAGAAGATGAAGGTTACCCACCCTTGTTTTGTGTGGATATATGTAACAGCTTTGTAAAGCTCAGGTGGTGGAAATGCATTTTGCTTTTGCTGCCCTGCTACCAAATCGCATGCTAGCCAGGCCCATGTTCACATAGGTTGGCTCTGTGCTGAAAGGCCACCTGGCAATTTTTTGGCCATATTTTCCTCCTGCCTGCTTTCTTATGCCTTCAGCCTGGCCTTCTTTAATATGCAATTTGTAATTGATCTATTTGTTCATTTGACCAGATTTTTTTCCCCTCAGTTGCTGATGTGCCTATGGAGCAAGCTGATTTCTGCATTTCAGGAAGGATTTTTCTGTATCCAGACTGAGCTCCAGCTCATAATATGCATGCATTACAGGTTCCCAATAAGTATTTTACAGTATTGAGCTGAAATGCTCTTCTCCTCTGGCTTGCTTGTTATTGGATAATCATTTTTCAGCAAGGCTTGGAAGACTTTTCCATATCTTCTGCTGTGGTTGCTATTACAGTTCATTTCAATAGCAAACCCCTTGCTCATTCCTCAAAAGGTCTCTGAAATGTTACTTTTGGCACTGTAATTGCTTGCAAAAGTTTAACATAATAGCAGTAATGAAGCTGGTCAGTGCTTTATCCCTGTTTACTGCCCCTTCTCTCCTTGCCTGGAGGTTTGGAATGGACTGGAGATCTCTATCAGGAGAGCCAAGAGCAGCACTAAGGTGACAGACAGTGCAGCAGTAAACTATATTTCTTAAACACAGCAGCTGGGCCGAAGTTCAGCTGCATGTAAATACTGCAAAAAGCTCAAGAGTTAGAAGGCTTTAATTAAAACGCACTTCAGATGTGCTCACTTGCTGGCGTGGTAGAATGCTTTCTGCATCTCCTGGTCCCGGAGGAACAGTCCTATCAAAGCAAGTAACTAATGGGATTTCCAGTGCAATAGAAGAAGGAAATTGTTACTATTTATTTATTTTCCTGCTTCCTCAGGCTTGGTAACTTTTAAGAATACGGGGTCCGATCAAAGGCCTTGTGCGAATTGGTGCAGGACACCCACTGGTTGTGGCACTGCTGGTTGAGTGTTTTTCTCCTGCAGTGCAGCAAGCCAGAGCACTGCTCTTGCTGAAATGTGCTGAGCATAATGACCTGATCCTGTGTGAGCACTTGCCTTGGTCAAGCCTTGGAGAGATCACTGCTCTGTGGAAAATGATGGAAAAATTTGTAAACTCTGTTATGGATTTGGCAAAATCCACCCTGTAGGTTTTGGCCAAGGGTGGTGGGTAAGTTGAATGGTAGTAGAAGAGGCCTTTTATTCCTGACCCATTAGCTCTGTATGGTATTTGGCAAAAAAAGGTGAAGATGCCCCAGAAGCAAATCTGCAGAATTAGGTGGAAGATAATACTGGAGGCCACCAGCACCTGCTTGCTACCTTCCTGGGAACACACATTGTAATTGTTCAGCGTGCTTTTGCATCCTGTGTGCAAAACTTGTGCATCTTTGCTCCTTGGCTCTAAATAAGATGAAAGGAAGCAGCATTGAATTAGGTAAAAGCAGAAAACTAGGCTTGCCTTCCTTCCTTTGGTCTGCAAGGGTTTACGGGATCTTGTGTGCAATTCCTTCGTAGCTTCTTCACAGCTTTGCGCAATCAGCCTCAGTCCAAGGAGAGAAAGTGGTTCTCACGAAAGTAGAC
This sequence comes from Psittacus erithacus, assembly GCA_009867235.2. Lineage (NCBI taxonomy): Eukaryota > Metazoa > Chordata > Aves > Psittaciformes > Psittacidae > Psittacus > Psittacus erithacus. Next base: position 3,000 of record WYDI02012367.1, read on the forward strand.
TATTAATGGTGCTATCTCCTGAGTTGTCTTTCACGCAGTTCAGCATTAGTGTGGCTTATTACAGGGGACTGATCTGCACTGCACTTTTATGCTATCATCCTGTTACCCAGGACTCTGCTTTCCCCATGATGGGTCCCTGCCTTGGGTCATTAAGCCATGCAGCTCTGTAGTTCTGCCTTGTACTCCTGATGGGTGGCACTAAGAGCATGAAATCGATTGCTGACCTTGCCAGAGACTTGTGGTGTGAGCCGCTAAATGCAAGGTCATGCAAGGACAGTTTCCACAGAGAGGTGGTCTCACCCAATTCAGTAAACCGGAAGATTATTGTTGCAGAAATGACCACGTAATTTAATTTATTACACATCTCTTTGTACCAGGTGTGACTTGGTCCTTGCAAGGTGATGGAAAGGAGCTGGAGGATGACTGAGCAAGGATGCACATGAAGGCTTGGGTCCATCTCTGCCTTCTCCAAAATTGCAGTTAGCAACTAGCAAAGCTTGGTGTGCATGAAGGACAAAATGCCCTGTGCTTTCTGCAGAGGTGATGCACCAAAATCTCTCCTACATGTTGGCTGTGGCTTTGAGGGGGGCTTCTGCCAGAGACAGATAGGCTTGTGGGGCTTTTTGGTGCTATTTGCAACCTCTACAGAACATCTCTGTAAAATAAAACAAATCACCATGAAGTAGTCTGGCAGTTGATAAGTATTGCATGTGCTCAAATAACAATTGTGCAGCTGTCATGGCCTCACACCATTCCTGTATCTTCTGATATTAGTCAACAAATGATGACTGCTGTTTTAAATTCAGCTGGTACAGTGTCCAGTTCTTCATTTAGGACAAAATATGGAAGCAAAATACACGGTCATTATGCAAATATATACAGTAAATAGATGCAACTTAGCTCAGCTTTCTTTTATCCAGACCTGATGGATACAGCAATATTGAAAGGGTTGCCAGTAAATTGCTATTTCAGTGCCTACAATTTTTGCACTGTCTTTTGTCAGGGAGACTTTTCTTGTGTTTGTTAATGGGAAAACTGAGGTGTAGAGGTGCGGTGGGACAGGCTAGGGGGCCCACACGAGTGCTGGGACTCTTCTTGCTGTTCCTCTGCCTGTGTTGAGCCCTTGCTATAAGGCTGGAGACCTGACCTGCACTGGAAATGTTCCCTAACCTCTTTGCCAAACTGGTAGGAGAGGCTGGTCAGAGTCCACCGGAAATGGGCTTGGTGGTTGGGGTTTTGGTTTGTTTTGGTTTGTTTTTTCTGCATTGGTTTCAGTATTACTGTGGTTTCACACACATGTCAGTCAACAGTATATTTATCCAAAGTGTTTAGTGAGCTGAAATATGATAAATAGCTTGGGGAAAAGTGTGGCAGGGGGTCTGTTTGTTCTCAAATCTTAATTATAATAGTGGCAGTTCCCTTCCCTCTTTACACCATCAGTTAGGAAAGACGATCTTTGATCCAAGTCTGACTGAGTGCAAGGTATTGCCTGCAATACATTGGTTGGTGAACAGTGCTTTGTCTGCTAAAAATGGAGCCTTTAAGAATGTGACAGTATCCATTCCAAGTGGTTGCAAATTCCCATGCCCAGCTGATTAAGTATAACTAAAATCCTGATCCTTTTGACTTCCTATCCAGCAGGAGAGCAATTGCTGCCTCTTCAGTAAATATGATGAGTTTTATTTGGCATTCTGCAATAATAGTATTTAGAATGGCTTGGCAAACTATTCACTGATGAGGGTCCAAAAAAAGCACTTAACAAAATCTTGGGATAACAGTAATGAAGTGCTAAAGATGCTGACACTTTGTTTATTCTCTTGAGAGGTTAGCAAAGATTTCATCAGCTCCTTCTAGTTTCTCTGCCTCTTCTGGGTCATGAGACTGCATCTGCTAGTGGCTGGTGTGGGAGTTGTCCCCCAGTGAGGGGCATCACCACACAGAGCTGTGTCAGGCTGTCCTCCCCTGGGATGCTGTGATCCAGGGTCATTCAGCCCTCTGCTCCCTGATCTCTTGCTAAGCTCCAGGCAGGTGCTTGAGGAGTTGCTCTGCTGGTGGTTTGGTGGGATAATATCCAAATATCTGAAGAAAGGAACTGTCAGGTCTCCTGCCTCCATGTATCCAGATCCAGCTTCACTGCTTCGTAGAAATAATGACGAAGTTCTGGTGACAGGCCACACTCGTCGCTCCTAAACCATTGGACCCTGGGAGGACTATGCCCTTTTCCGTAGTAGGAGAGATTTGGTGCTACAGCTAGAGCAGTGCTCTGTCACACACAGCAGCCACCTTCTCCCTTTGCCATGTGGGTGCTTGAAAACTTGAGAAATGCCTGAAGTCAGATGTTTTTATTGCTGAATCCAGGAGCGTTTTCCTCTCTGGGAGAAGCAGCAGCTATTTTTCACAGACCAGATGAAGCCACCTGTTGGGATAACTGGGCTTTGTTTGGTCCCCAGGCAGCCTTACACGTTCTCTAGGGCCCAAAGGAGTCTTTGAAGTACCATTGAATTTTACTGTTTATGTCTCAGTCATTTACCCTGAATGGGTAAATGGGTACTTTTTTTTTCTTCACTTGCAGGCATGAATAAACTCTCTAGATTGCTGGAAATAATCCCTCTTAAAGGAGAGTTAAAAGTGCTGTCTTTTAATATAAGATGGGAGGAGCCAAGAAAAAAGAAGGCTGGAGTGAGCTGTGCCTAGGACTGCTCCAACTCTTTGCAAAAGCACTGTATTTTTTTCAGTGATTAGAAACAGAATAAATCAGATGAAAGGAAAGGAGCTGATGACAGGGTGATACATGTGTTGGAGTAGACGAGGGATTGGCGAAGCAAAAGCACATAATGTGGGTGACTTTAATTATGTGGAAGGTGGAAAGATTGACTTCTCCATCCTGAGCAACGTGTGTGAAAAGATACATTAGTCAATCTTCTATCAGGGGTTGATGAGGTCTTCTTGAAGATGTTAGTAGTTACTTGGAAGAAAAAAGGTGCACTCACTGGCAGTATTTATGGGAGCTTTAATTACATTTCACAGACTGAGTTCCAATTAGAAGGGAAGGGGGAAAAAAAAAAAAAGGAAAGGAAAGATGTACAGCATGTGTTAAGAAGCATGGTGATGAATCTGTGGCTAAGGATGATGGCAAACAAGGTAGCTGTGCATCAGGGCATCATTTGTACACTTACTGCATATATACTTTAGGTGTTTATTCCAGCTTTCCTTCTCCCTCCACCACAAGCAAAACACACGCATAAAGGGGTCAAACAGAGGCTTCTGTTACTCATCTTCCAAGATGGAAGGCAAAGATTATTTGCAGTTGCTGCGGTACAAGGCTATTACTTTTTTTTTTTTTTTCCTTTTTGCCAAATCATTAACTGTGTCATAAAACAGCACTCCAAAAAGGCAGACAGAGATAGACTGCACATTTGTCTCTGCGCTCGCATGAACAGTGGAAAAATATTGCTATCATTAGTGCATTCTTTCAAATTGTGTTTAATGCTGCAGGTTCTCATACTTAGAATCACAGAATGGTTTGAACTGAGTTCACATTATCCTTGTTATAATCTCAGCCAGCTGGCTTCTGACTCAGATGGCCACGATTGTTTATTTTAATATCAGAAGGTAAAACCAAAAGGGGAGATGTATAAACTGCTCAGCTCTGGCTTAATTCACTTCTCAGTGTACTCAAGCAGGGACTTTGCCATTTACTTCACTGCAAGGATGGTACCCCTGTGTCTGAGTGGCTTTGGACAATTCTCATTACACCCTTCTCACATGCCTCAGAAAGAAGCTTTTCTGTGCTCTTTAGCTGTGGTGTAAGCTGTTTGTCAGTATCTCTGCAGGTGAGGCAAGCAAGAGATGCGTTTTGTCTGAGATCAGTGTTAGGCATGGGGAGTACCTTGGATCTGGTGGTATTGTTAATTAAAGCAAAGGTGAATCTGAAAACAATTCATGGCAAGCACTGAAATCCTGACTGGAGAATAGCAGGAATTATCCAGTGATATTGTTTTTCTTTCAGATGCCATCATTCCTCCCAGTGATTAATAAAAAGGGTTAACAATGTTTCTTGATAGCTGTGAAATGGCTGCATTGAAGCCCTGGCATTGCTTCAACAAATGGGAAATTTTGGTCTTCTGTAATTCCACAATTGTTTTGGAAAGTTAAATGGATCAAAGGAGAAAACTCATATTTCTTTGGTGATATTGAAATAAAAATCCTTGTTTATTTAAAAGTAGCTATGTCAGGAGTACAGTATGATGGATTATAATAGCAAAATTCTTATTTGGTAATTAGTATCTTTCAGCCATCTTAATGCCATTAAGAAACAGGCATAATTGCACATAGGATGCATATATTCATCATGGGAGCTGGCACTTCAGACCATTGGGATGCATCTGTAGTGTTGCTGCATGTTGCACATGTATTAGTCAAGTTTTGGAGGCTTAAGTCAGAGAGGTGCTCCTGTCACCACTGTCAAGGAGAGCACTTGGAGAGACACCAGATATTTCCCATAGCCCTATTACTGTAATGTTTTGGGTCCCTGATATTTATGCATTTCCAGAGTTTCCCTGTAGCTGGCTGCAGTATTCGCATCTGCCTGTTTTATATACACACATGAAAGAAAAAAAAAGCAAAAGCATAACCAAAATTAGCGAGCGCCAGGAGGGAACAGTATTCATCTCATTTGAACTCTGTTGTGCAGGGTGTTTCTGTGTGCCAGCATTGGAGGAGAGAAATGTGGACTCCTGGGAAGAGGCTTGTCTGTGAAATAACCCCAGCCACACATCACAGGCACAGGGCTCTGCAGTTTTAAATGAAAAAAAATGCTGTTGGGGATTAAACCTGTTCTCTTGTCAGTCCATCAAATAAAGTATAGGTAGAAGCAGCTTATTGTGGAAATAAGCAAGACTGGAAGTCATGTCTGGGAATAAGACAGGAACAACTTGCCAAGGGAAGAGGATTTTCAATAAAAGATCATCATTAGCAGCTCAGAATTTAGGGCTTTTTAATTAAATGTGCTTGGGAAGGGATGGACAAGGTAGATCTCAGGGGAGAGATTGTTTCAACCACAGGCCTAAAGCTACCACCGAAGATCAAGTTGTTTGCACTTCAGTGGAGTGTGTTGACCGTGAACCTTGCGGTGCTTTGCAAGGGACATGAACATTCCTCCCACACATTTTACAGGCTGCAAGAGAGAGTGAAGTGATTTTTCCCAAGGTCACACAACGGCTCAGTGAGGGGGCCAGGAAAAGACCAAAAGTCACCAGGGGCTGGTGGCGCTGTGCTTTGCTGGAGTCAAGGTTGAGTCGTAAAGTTAATTTAGTTCATTTGTGTCCTTCTCTTTTCCCCCATGTTTCTTGACTACTTTTGAGTGCTCTGTGCAGGAATACAGGGTTAGGGATTGTTAGGGTTAGGGTGTACATTTGAGTTGTTCCTGATGAAGACTGCCGAACAGTGCGAGACCATAGATAGGATCTCTTCCACAGTGGAAGAGCAAATTTTTTGTGTTAATCTGCAGCTGACCATTGGTCCAAGTGGTCTTCTGTTTCATTTATTGCTTTGGCTAAGTCAGTACCTGGAGGGATATGTTATGTTTCTCCTTCCGTAGTGGATCTAATTCTTGTCTTAGTAATATGGAAGCTACTTCTGATGAAGTCGGTGAGTAGTCTGTCATGTGAACAAATGGAAGATATGGCCTGATGTCTCAAATAGATTTGATCTTCCCACTTTTTCCTCTGGATGTCTTTACAGCTGCTGCTTGTGTTTCTGTTTGGGCTTTAGAAATTTTGGCTCTAAACATAAAATTTTCTCAGTGTGTTGAGAAAGCAAGTTTTTCTGGTGCATGAAATTGTAATCATTTTGATTTTCGTTCCTTTAAGGATGCAGTGTCTCTTTCTTGCACAATTTGCTGAAAAACTCTTTGCCCAGGTCATTTAGTATATGGTTGTAGTATATGAATTGACATGCCTTACTGAGGAAAAGATGAAGCAGAGAGCATCAGATTTATTATTGAGTCAGTGACTGAGATTTTTTGAGTTCCCAGGGCTTTATCATAGTGACCATTCTGGGTCTTGTCAATAAAGAGATGATCTCGAGAATTAGATCATTGGGTTTATAATATACTGCTGTTAGACAAGATTCATGGTTGAGAGAGGATGTGACATTTAAAGGGCCATTAAATGCCATATCTAGGCTTTAAAGGCCATAGTCTCAGAATAAACAAAAAAGAATGCAGCTAGCTCCAGCAGCTTTAAAATTAGCAGCATCCCAGTGATGCCAGTGGGAACTTGCGGTCCATATTTATGCAGCAGATACAAGATTCAGCATCACTGGAAACCATGCAAGAATGATAGCGATATCATTCTTGAGATACAAGGTAAGATGTGCTTACATGCTTGGCATGCCTTTCATTTAGCAGGAGAAAGAAGTAAGTAGTATGAAGTTCTTATCAGAGCAACGCACAAGATGTTAGAGGGGCATTAATGGTTTGAGTAATTTTTGTTGGAGTACAATAAATAAAGAGATTGTGTATGAAGTAATACATGTCTCTGCAAGCAGCTGCTTGGCAGCTGTACAACTGGATGGGATTTTTTTTCTTAGCTATATAACATCTGAATGGATGGTAACACTGAAAAATGTATTTCCACTTTTCTCAGATGCATTTATCACTGGTAGGAAAAGGCACATGAGAGGGTAATCCATGGAGCTGAATTCTATACACTAGTGCTAAATAGTACGAAAGTGTGTGTGGACAGTTTGCACTGATCAGATAGTTCAGTATCTGCAGGCTTTTTAAAATCAGGCTGGTTTTATAATTTTTATAGGCTGCTAACTGTAGCCAAATTCCTTGGAAATTCATTGGCAATCTGCAAGGGACATTCAACTTTAAAAAACACACTTGAAGCATGCATCCTTACTTAAGGCTTTTCTTAATTTTTTCCTGGGTGTCTCATGGAAGTATGTATGTGTGTATATCTGTATTTAAACTGTCTTTTTCTGTTTTCTTTTTCAGCTTCTCAGCAAGTGACTTGTATTGATATTTTTTGTTATGCTTTTTGTCCTCTGTACTAATTTCTAGAGCAAAATTGAGCTATCTCTTAATTTTTCCTTTCTTTTTTTTTTAATCAAGTTTACCCCCTTTTGTAAATTCTGCCCTTTCTTTACCCAGGCGTACATCACTATTAGATATAAATGTGGTTTTGTAATTAAGAACACAGGGCAAGATGGGCAGTAATCCAGCAAGTCACTGCATGGTGAAGTTTTGGTAAACTGGCCCCAGGGTGAATCATTATTGATTTAAAGAAAGATGAAAACTCAGTGGTGTTTTGTAGGAGGGCTAAATTACTCTTCTGGCCTCAAAATCTAGGGGTATTGATTTTAAATTGATTATCTTGCCTTACCTGCTGCCTATAAATTTGTGAATTCAAGTTAAATGAACATAAAACATATTCTGGTTTAGTCCAGTGTATTTGTGCAGATTTTTAACTAAACCCTTTTAAATATTGCTCTTTTTGTAAGACCACTTAACGGTGTGTAGCTCTTTTAGACTACCTCTCTTTTTTTGGGGGGGCAGTCTAGCAACATTTGAATACTCCTCTGTAACTGAATCCTGATGCAAACTCAAATCTGTTATTCTTGCATTTACTGCAGTGACCTTGATAACGTGAATGTTTCACCTTTGCCAGTCCTTGGAAGGCAGTCCTTTAAAAACAGGATCAATTACATGCATTCCTAGGATCCCATGTTCAATACCACTGAATTAAAACCAGTTAGAGCTAGTTAATGGGCTTTCCCCTAGGATGGGCGGGGGTGGAATAAACAGGCGAATAGAAGCTGAATTGTTTGAGAGGAGGTAATCTTTGTTTTCTTTCTGCCATAGATTAAGGATGATCAATTATCATGTCAGAAGGCGGAGAAGCTAGTATACCCCAGAATCTACACATAGTTATTTAATCATCCTGCCTGATGCATACTATTCATCATTCACTTTTTTAATGCTGCTTACTGTTATCATCTCACATTTATGCAGGGCACGTTTAAGGAGAGAAAAGTCATCCTATTAGGCAATGTCCTGGGGAATAGAATAGTGTAGAAACCTGTAGGGTTCAATATCTGTCTCTTCAGGCTAAGTAGCTAGAACCCCGGCCCCATGCAGACAAACTATTCTACACATCTGATCTTGAGATGACAGCCCTGCGGAGGACTCAAGTTATTGTCTGAAGGAAAACCCTTATGAACTCCCACCTCTGCTGGGTGGATAGCCCTCAGTGGTGCTGTAAACTGCTTTTTTCCTGGAGCAACTGGGAGCTAACATAATCACAGACCTGTGAAGGATGCAAGCAAATGCCTGTGAGCAGTTGGTATTTGTGCATTAAGCATTAGTATCCACCTGATCTTGTCACCTGCCTTGCTTGGCTACTTTCAACCACTTCATGCTGCAATTTCAGTCATCTACTGGATGAGGTGAGCACTTGCAGCATGAAGGGGGAGTCATAAATGTGCACAGTAATACCAAACAGGGAAGTTATGTATGTATTGCATGTATGGAGACATGCAAGTACATATATTTCCTCACTAAACGTATTGGTGGCCTAGTCCACATGCTGAATAGGTGAATAAAGGTGAAAGATCTGGAAGGAGTAGGGCACTTAAGCAAGGTCTTAGATAGATCCCTGGACCAAATTGGAGAAGAAAGCCAAGAAACTCCTCTGAAGGATGAACCCCTGGTGACTGATCATGTTGAAAATCCCTTTTCTCTTCTAGCAGTTGCAAAGCTGAGAGGAGATGAGTAATCAGCCTAATGAGAATTTGCCAAAAACAGATCTGTAGCCCTATTGTAGTGGTCATGAACCTAAAGAAGAATCTGGATGCAGTGAGACTTATCTCACCTCAATCCTTCTATACTGAGGTCTTGGGAATGCTGAATGAGATGATGTCACCAAAGCCTCAAGATGTGTTTGAGAGTGCAGCTTCGCAAATGCTTTCTCTGAAGTAGTACATTCCTTGATTCCTGTAAGCCTTTTCCAGGCCATATCTAGAAATAGTGATGCTACTAGCTTTGTTTTGTAGCCAGGAGGTGGATGGATCTAAAATGTGGATTTGTGGTTCATTTTTTCCCACTGAGGCTTCAGAGAGTGGCACTATTGGAAATACAAGCCAAAAAGGCAGAAAATTCCTACTCTGCTATCCTGTATGCATAGATAATCGCCTGATTTTTGACCAGTCGTATCCACAAAGTGGTGAAAAATAGTGTCATGGGAGGACCGGCCACCAACCTGTGCAGATTGCACTAAGCAGCATGTTGCAAACACAAACCTGTTTGATCAGAGTTCTGATGCTGAGGAGAAGCTAAAGATATGTTGATTTATGCATTTTATGTGCAACTGCTATTTTAAACATCTGAAATCTCTGTTAGGACCATTTAGCCTTGGATGCTTGGGCTGTTTTCCTGTTCCTGTAGCACTGCCTTGACCTCCAGAATTTGTGGTGACCCAGTTAAGTGGGCAAGTGCTTAGGACATACCCTGTCAGCAGGAAAGGGGACTAGAGAGTCCCTGTGAAGGCTGTAAATTGGGTTTTCATGTCAGAATTGTTCTGGAGTACTCTTGAGTTTGTCTCTAAATCCTTTTCAACCCTTTCAGAAACAAACTGGACTGGAAAAGCCTGCCCTGTTTTGTCAGAGGAGGGTCTCTGTTTGCTTCCTGCAGGACAGTAATGCCTCTGCAGGGCAGGAGATTCAAGAACTATGCCTTCCCATGCAGCTGCATTTATCACATTCAAAACACTGCTCATCCCAGGCTTTGTGTTGCTTGGTTGCGATCGCTGCAGTTTTACCTCAGCAAAGCAGTTTTACCCAGTGCTCATCTTTAAGCACACAACTAGTGCTTCTGCTTGGAAACATAAGTTGGAGAGAGTTATTAAATTATGAAAATAAGCATTTTCCACATATTTCCCTGTAATTTTCCTTTTTGTCACTCATGTAGGGTTTTTGTTCCATGTTTGAGCTCAGCATGGTGTCACCAAGTTGCTTGTGATTTAAATAGAAGAAGCCATCTGCCAGGAGTAAAGCTTGCAGGTATTCCTTCTTTTCTTTATTTGCCTTACAGCAGTGCCTGCAGGCCATAGCAAAAATTGTGCTGGCAGCATCTGAATAGTTAGTTCCTGTCCCTCAAGTCAAAATAGATAAAGGCATTAACATTATCTTCATTGCACAGATAACAGCAGGGAAAGATGAAGTGACTTGCTCATGGTCATGCCATGACCATGGCAGGGCCAGGAAGCAAAGTATTATTTCCTCTGCTCTGATGCTTTTATCTCACTGCCATCCTTTTGTTCAACTTGCTGCTTTCAACAATTTAGGTTTTTCCTTAAATATCTCCTGGCACAAATGTGCAGGCTGGTAAATGGTACAAAACCTATGTCTCCCTGAACTCTGCCTTTCAAGATCCTTTCTCTTTATATCACTCACCTTATGATACCTAGCTGCCTTTGTAGGGCTGTATGTCTGGAAGGATCTCAGGATGTGCTCATCTAACCTGCTTTAAAACCTCCAAAGACACAGATGCCACAGGTTCAGTGGGTGATTTTTCCCGGTGCTTCATTAGTCTTGTCCTTAGAAAGCCATTCCTAAATTTAGTTCTGTCCTTGTCTTGCTCCAGAGACAGCAGCATTTTATTTATCTGGAGGCTCATATCCTCTTTTGATCTCTTTTTTCCCAGGACTGAACAGCTCTGCTTCTTTGAGCTTTCTTAACTTGTTCATAGCTTTCTCAGCTTGTGCTTGTTCTCCAGTTCCCTTTTAGATTCTCTCAAAATGTGCTGTTTTTCTTCTGACATTCAAAATAGGGCACAGTGTGGAGATAGCAACTGCCTTGAGCACTTTTCCTTTCTCCCCAGGGCCCTGATAAATCCCTTCTCTGCCTCCTTGGAAGCCCCAAGTTGAAGCTGCAGCTCTTCTTCCTTGCCCTCTGATCTAGGGGCATTGCACACTCCCATGTTTCACACTCCAAAGGTTACTTCTTAGGAAGCTGAATGTACCAAATTTTCCTTTGGTAATATCAAGAAATGTTTTCCCAGGCACCCATAGTGCACTTTGATCTGTGCTACATTGGCTAGTTAGCTTAATTTCAAAGCTTGGAACCTGAGATCTTAGGGCAAACAGTACTCATGTTCACACTTTAAGTACCAAAAGGCAGTATGTGTGGGTTGGCATCAAGGATGACATCTGTTAGATTTTATCTCTATTTGTTTGCCCTTTTCATTAAGACCAGTGATAGCCTGGGCAGCATTTGTCCATTTCCAGACAGGCCACTATCACTCTGAAAGGGTGGGAGTGGGTTTATGGATCACAGGCATATAAACCTTTCCATTTCAGCTCTAGTCACTGATGTTTTGCTATTCTAGGTTTTTGTTCTAATATAAACTGTTTGATACCCTTAATCTTTAAGAATTTTATTTCAAGCCTTCTGGTCTTCATTGCTGGGAAGGAACTTGCTTATGGAAGAGGTCTGGACCATGGCTCTGCAAAGCTATGACCAGCTCAGGTTCCTGTCAAAGGTAGTGGGCTTGTGCTTTTCTCCTATTTATGAGTAAGATGTGAGAGAAGAGCAGTGGTGTTAGAAGAGATATAGTACCATAGGAAATCCAAAACTAGGTATTATGGGAGTTAAGAACTTTGCCCATTCTTCCCTCTGACCTGCTGCACCTCTTCAGTAGCTGTTCTTCAAATGGAAACATAAGGAATTTATTTGGCTGCCTCTGATTTCACTGGAGTGTTTAGTAATTTGGCTTTAATATTAGAATTCATCAGCAAGACTGATTGGTGTATTATGCAGACTGGCAGGCTTGGCAGAGAAGGAAATTTCCCACACAGTTTAAAAATGGTCAGTGAATTTACTGAGTTTAGAGTTTGACAGCAGCTGGAAGAGGGATGGCAGTGAGTCTTGTATGAAAAAAGAAGCCAATATAGGAATTAAGAAGGTGAGTTATGGGAGGGATCAGGAACATGCATGTTATATGCATTTTATTCAGTAGCCATGGTTTTAGGTTTTTTTTTTTAATGGCATTTGGTTTTTAAAAGGAAGCTTTTGCTTACATGCAAATAAGATACTAGGTTACTAATGATAGGAGAGGCGCTGGTAAATGTTCTGGAAGCTAACCTAACAAATGCACTCAATAATGAGGATTCTATTGCAAAATGCTGAGCCCTGTGGCTATGATCCAGCAAAGTGCTGACAGCAGTAGTAGTACTCATGCACTTAAAGTTAAGCATTTTCCCAAAGCACTTTGATGGATCAGAGCCGGAGTCCTTATCACCTTGCTAGGAGTGAATTTATAGTAAGAGTCTTGTGAGTCAATAGTATTTATTCTTAGGTTTCACAGGCTTTACAACTAAACCACTAATGGAATATAGGGAAATTACAGCTCTGCTGTGGTATGAAGGAATCTGGCTCTGGTCTTAACCACAGATTGTTCCCCAGCTTTGAGAAAAACTTAATATCTAGATTTCCAAAGGCCCTAGAAAAACAAAACCAGGTATTGCAATTCCCTGTGGATCTGCACCCTATAGCAAGACACTCCTTCATGCCTCCCTTCCCTTCTCTGGCAACCCTTCATATTGAGTGCACCTGAGCCTTGAGTACAAGCACCTGCTAGGGATGGCAAAGAGCCTTTTTCTCTGAGCCCAGGCAAACCGCGATGCCCTAATGTTTACATCTCTCTTTCTGGGATCAGGGTAAGTTACAGCTGAACAGAAACTTCTGTGCAGAACTTGGGACTGATGCTGCTGTAAGTACAAATGAATGCATGCTAGGCCTAGCAATTGGAAAGGAGTTTCCCAAGCAGTGAATTATGGCCATGGGCAGTCTTGCCAGGCCAATTTTTAATAGTGTTTTTAAACAGTCTGTGGCTTTTTTAAGGGAATTTTGCACCATGATATATGTGAGTCTGGCTTTGGAGTTCCTGCCAAATACAGGTTAGTGTTTGCAAGTGTTCAGGTTTCAAGGGCAAAAAAATACCTCTAGTAATGTTATAGAGCTTGGTCCCCTTGTAGCCTTTGTAATATAGACAGTCCTTAAAATTCTTATACACCAGTGTTCCTGATAAGGCATTGAGTGTGTTTGTTGAGTGAACAAGCTGGAGGTAATATTTCCTCTCCCATCGAGATGAGTATGCTCCATATTCTACAGTTGTCTAGGATAAGTCTTCTTGGAAATCACAAAAGAAATGAAAATAGCAGGGTATGAAGGATTGCTCAGCAGCTGAAGTGTGAGGACATTTCTCAATTCTCTATAGCCCAACAGTGGAACAGCAGGCATTTCCAATAGTGACCACGCTACATGCTAGTTAGCTCAAGTTATCTGGAGATAAACTACCCCTAATGTCATTATTCTCATGTATAACTTTTAAGATTGCCTGGGGGAGGACAGGGTTTTATCACTGGCAGTTTTCTCTTGTGATATGTGGTCATGTTTACCTAAAGTCCCATGCCTGCAAGTCGTGAATCTGCAGGCACCTTCCACTGTCTCATGTCCAAGATTGCCAGGAGCCAAAAGTATGTCTGTACAACTCTGTAAACAGAAGGCAAATGGCAAGAATCCAGTTTATTTATTGAAATCATATGCATTTAAGAGTCCTGCTTAAGATTATGCAGTGCTTGGTGATGTCAGTGATATATGACAGATTCCATTAAATGTTCTAGGTCTGCTGTACTTGGGGTGGTGTGCACATGAGGAGTGCAAAGTATTCTTGCCCCAAAGGCTCTGTAGCTTGGCACCCAAATTCTGTGATGTCTAGGCTCGGTTGGTAACTCAGTTGGAAAAGAGTGCCAGAGGTGCAATGTTGTTATCCCTGCCTGCCTTGCCTCCACAAAGGTGGGCACTTCAGTGAGTCTTAGCAGTATTTTGCCATGACAAAATATTTTGTGAATGGCAAAGCTTGTATTTGCTGCATCCCCTGTCCTTTGAGGAACATGCGTTAAGTCCTGCTTTCAGTTAGCACCATATTTTGATTAAGAGGAAAAGACTGCATACAAATGCTTTAAAGCTATGCATTTTATTGTTTTCATGCCTCATGCATCAAATATAAGTAATCAGTCTTAATAACAAAGTATATTTATAGATATATTTTTATAACACAAGATAGTATAACAAGGATTTGAGTAGTGATTTTTACATGCTGTAGTACTGCTCTTTTGCTATTTGTTCTTATAATACCATTTTATAGGTGTAGCTAAACATGGAGTGTTCAGCAAAAGATTTGTGGCAAGAAGGAATTAATCCTTATGGGTGGATCAGTTGATGTTAGCTAGTTGCTGTTAAACAGAAGAGGCTTAGTTTTCCCTGATTTTTCTCTTTGCAGTTTCTCTCCTTGCAGCTTCCTTCAGGAGATCTTCAGAGGAAAGGTGGTCTTGAATTAGGTGAATTTAGTGTGCGCCCACCCCTCCTTCTCCTATATTGTGCTAGCACAGTGTAATTACAGCAAGAGCAGGGTATTGGGGCACAGTAAAATTTGAAGCCTTAGACCACACTGGTGCATTGCAGTCCCAGTCTCAACAAAGCATATCTCCTGAGCTATTACATAGATCAGAAGTGAGATACTAACTGTCATCCTTGTGCTACAACAAATTGCATGCAGATTACTTCTGTTATCTCTCTGAGTATGAATTGGAGTTTTTTCCAGTTTTGTATTCTTCCAACTATGAACACTTCTCTGTAGTGGGGATGCTGGTAATTAAAAGCATCAGGTTAGCAGCATTCACAAAACCACAGCATCCATCCAGCTCTCTTTGCCTTTAGCAAGGGTACTTTTCTAGTATCTTAGGTCCAAGGATTAGAAGCCTAGGAAGTCATTGTCTGAGGAAAGCTTTGCCAAAGAAAGAACAGGCTATCCAAGAGAATTAGGCAGTGATTCGGGTTTCACCTTGCACCACCCCAACCCTGCATCCAGCTAGGAGGCAACAGGGTCTGGAAGCAGCATAGTTCTGTGACCACCTTGGGCTTCAAGTCATGTCCTGATGTCATGCTCAAGGAGCTGTGTTTCATCTTTTAGGGACTAGGGTAGGAACCATCTGAAAGATCACCACTTTTCATATGCGATAAATCTGGTTGCTTGGGTTAGCCATGGACTTGTCACAAAAATGGGGCCCTGCCTTCTGTCGTGGGCAATGAGTGCTTGAATTCAGTTGCTCTCTTTTGTGTGACCCCTTTCATTTCAAGGTATACATCAAGCTGTCTCAGGTTTTGGAGGCATTGAAAATGAAGATAGGAAACAGAGACTGTAAATTGGCCTAAGAGCTGGCATTTACCTCAGGTGTTCATCTTAGGAGGTAGAAGATGTGAAGAAACACTGTATATCCATTGCCAAGTAAATTTTAAGACTGTGTTCTTCTTTTGGTATTTGATGTGCAAAAAGGACCAGGATGAGGTCTTCATATACTGAAGAGATATCTTGAAAACTCATTCAAGAGAAGATGATATCCATATATGAAACTGTGTTTCAGGATTTGGCTTGTTTTTGGCAGGGTGTTTGGATTTAATCCTGGGACTAAAATTATCCCCTTGCACTGTTTAGGACCTGTGCATCATTAAAATCCCATGTAATATCCCTGAATTGAAATGGCATATAATGCTATGTAGTTCAAGGACCTTTCATTCCTTGGACTCAGTTTTCAGAAGCACTTAGAAGCACCTGCAAATTGAGGCCCGATCTGCTTGCCTAACTAGCCAGATGTGGATTGCAACTACTTGTCCTCAAGGGACAAAGAATTTCGAAACCCATTATCAAGCAAACAGGGTTACACTCTGGGATATTAAAAATTGGAACCTAGAAGACAAGTTTTGACTTAAATGCTATGTTCTGACCAGTGTATAATATCCGCAGTAAATGTACCTTTAGGGGAGCCATTGGGTATTGAGCTTTTCTAAAAGTATACAATTTCTGTACAAAAATGCAAGGAGATAATATAGTGAAGCCTTTTTTATTGGTTTTGTTTTGGTTTTTTTTTAATTCTCCAGTGTTTCTGTTTTAACTAATGTATGTATCTTGTTTAAAATGAATCTACTGCTTGAAGCCATCTGCAGCTTCACATGCCCTTAGTGTGACCTGGTGAATAATGCAGGTCTTGCTCCAAACTCTGAAGTCACCAAAGGCCTGAGAAAAAAAAAATCAGTAATGTCATTAATTAGAAACTGAGTGAAAAATTGCAATATACCAGGCTTTTTGAAGTGGAACCAGAATTACTTGTCTTGTGGTTACTTTTCTGACACAGATTTCATTTCCTTCAATTAAATCTGGCTTTATAGGTGCATTAATGATAATTTAACTATTTGGTTATATGGTAACAGGTGAAGGTATTGATTTAATCACAGGCATGAATTTGACTTTTAATCTTCTGGCATAAATTCAGACTGCAAAAGAAATGTGCCATCACATGGAGAGAGGAACCCCAAAGTGTATTGAGAAGTCTGAAGTGTTGGATCCCAAACGTTTTCACATACAGGAGTGTAATCACAGTAAAAGAAATTGCAAATGCATGAAAACATTAAAATCCACAGCATAGATGTCTATAAAGGTGATGTCTGTATCTATAGACATTTGTAGTATAAACATCTATAACAGCAGCCAGGGCAGAGGTGGTAGCAGGATGCCTTAGCTATCTTTGGAAAGGGACCTGAAACCCAGATATTTAGAGATGTAAGGGATGGAGAGATGCCAGCCCGTTTGCCCATGCAAACCAGCATCTCCTCCTGTGCTGCTCTGGGCTGCTTCAACTGAGGACCTGTCCTGGCAGGAGTTAAAGCTGGATTGAAGGTCAAGCAGGGTTTTGCTCAAAGGGTAAAGGACGCTACATTTTGGTTTGGTTTGGGTTTTTTTATCAGAAATGGAAAACTTTACTGGCTGTGGGACTAAGGGTGGGATGGTGAGCCATTAGCTGTTGTTTCTGCCAGAGTGAAAAATACCAAAGTATTTGGGCTGGAGAGATCGTTAGATAGACCATGAAATGCAGAAACTGAATTATTTCTTTTATCTAGGTGCAGTGGTCATTCACCTGATAACATTAGTTTCTCTTAAAATACAATTAACGTTTTATTCCAGTAAGCATCATTGTGCATTAGATGTTAGTGGGACACAGCACAGTGTGTTGTAAATACTGGGTTTGCTGTCTAGATGGCTAATTCAGTGCTAATGTCATTATCAAAGGTTGCAGAGGAAGAATGTCCTTAAAGGACATTCTGTTCTTCATAAAATCATCTCCTTTAGTTATTCAGATATGACTAATGATGCATCTTATGCAAAAACTTTATTATTTGGTATGTCACCTTATTCTTCTTAAGAAATGTTAGAACAAAATTAAAAAAAAAGGTAGAATCAGTTTTCTGTGCTTTTATTTGTGTCCCAATTAATTTTGGTCTCAGGAAAACAAAAATGTACGTTAGAAATTTCACACCTTGTTACATCTTCTGTTTGCTTTCATCACACGCATGGCTGTTTTCATGAATGGGAAACATGAGCATAAATGATGTAATATCCCTCTGATTTTGAGTGTCTTGCTAAGAAATTAATACATACGTGCAAATTACTTGTTACAGCAATAACTGAGCAATTCACAATGTACATCCACCCTTTGTAGTGTCAAGGCAGGGATTTGAACAAGAATTCTGCCTGCTTACATAAGAAACATGGAGATTTATGTATCATGACTCTTAGGTGAATTTATTTTTTGCATGCTGTGCTCCAAATGGAAATGCTTCATGGCTTGGCTACTTTCTATTAAGAGGATGCTGCCCTTGCAGAAGCAGTGACCTTTGAAAAGCAAGTCTCAAGTAGTCCTTTTATTTTTTCTGAGATCGTATAGCACAGTTTCTAGTTGCAGGCTTTTAAGATGGAATGATTGCAGGCTTTGTCCGCTTGCCTGGATTGGATTACGTTTTGTTTGACAAAGAAAATTCTAAAATACTTATACCTTCCTTCCGTCAGTTCAGAGTATCGTAATCTCCATGCGTGGAGGATGCAGAGTAGTTGCTGTATCATCCTGGCACCGCTGGGATTTATTGAATTTACTTAATTGGCCTTTATCTCACAGTTACATTTCAACGCTTCTTTTGAAGGAGATTCAAAAAGGATACAGTTACTCCTTTTCTAATTTACTTTGAGGGTTGGGTTACTTGTTTTCTTATCTTCCCTCCTTTTCCTGGTAGTGCAGAGTGTTCTGCAAAGCCATGATTGAACATGTTAGAGGCTTGCACAGCAGGAGATTTAAGTCCATGAAGCTCTTAACTAGCCAAGCTTTTCACACACTGCTTTTTAAAGAGGATGCTGTGGTCTATGGGAGTAGGGGGTTTGATGGGTACTTTTGGATGGCTGGTGGTGCATCTTGTGCTGTACCGTGCTGATGCACGTGAAGGAGAGCCAAAGCCTCTGAACCTCTCAGGGAAAGATTTTGCAGCAGAATTCAGGAGCCCTTGCATCACTCTTTTGTTTTTAAAGGACCTGTGAACCTCGGTCCTATAAGCACTTCAGGAAACCTCAATAATGTGGATGAAAAGTCCATTATTTGGTCAGGCAAACTTGAGACTGGGAATTGCATGGTTTTCACCTTCCTGAGAGGTGTTCAATACCAAGACAGCTGAGGTTTCCCCTTGCTGCACTCAAGTTTGCTTTTGCTATTAGGAGTTTAAAAAGGTTCAGTGCTCAGCTCTGAATTTCCCCATCCTTCCAGACCTCTGCTGCCAGCTCTGCAAGCAAGGGATAGGCATTGCAGGGAGAAGTTCCAGAGGATCATGGGTCCCTTCTTCTGAGTACTTTGGTGTCTCCATCCCCTATATACATCACTCAAGTGGCTTATGATAAGAAGTGATCAATATGGTCTACTTAACTAGGGTTTTAGAATTGCCTGTTATTTGGCATCACCAGCCCTTGTGGTGAGGCTTGTTTTCTGATGCCTCTGAAAACCATGTTAGCTTCCTTTGCATTAGGAGGGAAGTTCATGCTATTTTAACAGAGTTCACTGCTTGCTATGTCTTCTGTGCTAACACATCTGACTAAATGCTTGTGCATGGACCATATACCTCACATACACAACTCAGTTTGCTGTACACATGCATTCATAACATATTTAGGCACCTGGATGGCTTAATGGGAAGTCCTATATCAGACTAGCAGTTTGAGTCTAGATTGTTGTTTGCCTTCACATAGCCCCAGAATTTGTGGAGGACATCAGGCAAGGGTAAGGTGACTTTTGCGGATGAAAAATTGTTGGTGATCATCATGCAATGCCTACATATATAACAGGATCACCATTCAAATCAAGGTGGTTTTTACTTACTCAGTGGAGCAGTTATGAGCTTGGTGTAGGATACCCCATGCTAAAAAGTGAGCATTGTTGTGCAGCTTGATGCCAGCTCTCCAGCAGAAAACCGTATGGAAATAGCCAGTACCTTTCAGGATCCTCTCAAGAGCCAAGTAGGGGAGAGATTAGTAAACAGGAGGGATAAAACCTGAGGCTGAAAATAGACTGAAATGCAGGAGCTTGCTATAAGAGAAGGCTTGCTGCTAGCCTTTGGTCCAGGAATAATTAACTGGAGCTCTTCCCTGACTCTTTTTGGCTGAAGATCAGGCCTGGCAAAATTAATTTGTTGGTTTTATTCTACATAATTACTTTTTTTTTAGTATAATGATAATTAGTTAATCCTGCATATAGGAGAAGTCCTTTTTTTTTTTTTTCTTTAAGTTCCAAATGCATTTTGGAAGATAAAATGTGGTTATTTGCTACTGCTCTTTGCATTTAGTATCCTTGGAAAGAGCTGGCCTGTCAGGAGGGCGAGTCAAAGGCCCTCAGCCAGGCATGGGCTGTTTTTAAATCTGGAGAAGCTGATCTTGGCCCTGTGAATTACAGACTATGAAATTCTTCAATCCCTTTTTCACTCCATGTTGTTTCCTAATCTCTGGCACAAAATACCTGGGGCTTTAAGGTTGCATTTCCCGTAGAAGCTTTAGCTAGGGAGCTGGCAGGAGTGACAATGACCTGCAGATAGTGGACTGAAAACAAAGGATCAGGCCTGAGCCTGATGCATGTGTGCTGCAAAGGGCAGATAACCTTTCAGGGCTGTGTCTTAAAATAAGAAGCAGAGCTGGTATATCTGCTTTCATGCTGCTGCTTCCCCAAGCATGCTGCGAAATTCCAAACCGTGATTGCCATTAAAATCTTTACAGTTGGCATTTGCAAGGAATTAGCATCACTATGCAAGCTATAATACCCCAGCGATATTTATTGAGAGCAGTTGAATTATAAAAGTTGTAATAGCCTTGCTACCCTTTTCCTTCCATCTGGAGGGAGAGGTCTGAAAGATGCGTAGGCTTTTACTACTGTACGAGCCAAAAAAGAAGAAATAGTTAAGAGCCCATTTAATTAAAGGTCTTCTGAAAAATACATACCTTCAAAGCAGGTGGAAGAAAGCAATATATAATCAACATAACTCTGATCATGTAGCCCCTTGCCACATTTGAAAAAGCAAGGTGTAGGGTTGATGTGTTTGAAAATGCTTGAGAAGACAATGTTGATATGTAAGCTGCTGATGGTAGTTCATATTACTTTTGTTGGGTGGGTGATACTGCTCCGATCCTCAGCTGCTGAAAATCTGTGCAAGTCCAATTGTTAAAAATGGGTAAATACCACCAAGGTAAAACCAAATCCTGTTGATCTGCAGTAGCTAAGGATCGCCTTGCATTTGAGGATGCATTGATGAGTTTGACTTCAGCAGAGGCAGACCATCTTACTAACCATGTATGTTGTCTGTTCTGTTTTTCTAATGTCTTGCAGCACCTTCTCCAGTCAGTAGTGTGAAAAAAGGGAAGATAACTAAAAATAGCATCTCCCTTTCCTGGCAGGAGCCCGATCGACCCAACGGCATCATCCTGGAGTACGAAATCAAATATTTTGAAAAGGTGTGACGGACTGATTGCTGAGCATCCTAAGTACCATCTCTTTACTGTCCTCTTATTTTAATGATAATTATTTGAGTCATGGAAGGGAATGAAGCAATTTTATGCATAAATCGATGTTAGGTTGATTTTGCAGTAAATGATTAGGAAGACTTGAAATGAGTGTGTTGTTTTCTGTTAGTGTGTCACTTCTGTTGATCAAATACATTAAATCTGCATGTCAGATTCTTCACCAGCCTTATCACATTAAGATAGAGCCTGGTCATTTGTTAAAAATAGGAGAGGTTGGGATTTGAGTGTCTGTCTCCTCCTGGAATCATCAGGCTATCCTTGCTTTTAGTATTTCAATTTCTCACTTCATTTTACACCGACAGTGTAAGAAGAAGAAAGAGGTTTTGTGGAGAGATTGTGTCCGCTCTGACTTGAAGAATGGTATCCTGGCTTAAAAGCTTGCCCAGGCTTTCCAGATCTTGTACTCTGTCTAGTGGGAAATATCCTCTCTTCCTACAAAACGTGCCTCTCCTAGTCTTCAGTTCAAATGGTGACTTGTTCCCTTCCTACAAAATTAATACAGTTTAAATAAAAACAGTAACAAATGCACTTTTTCTAGGTAGCATCTTTTGAGTGATGGAGCTTTGAAATGTTCACTTTCCAAAAATCAGGTTTGCAAGAGTTGACCGAATAGCAGTGTCTTGAATTACCTGGGATTGTCAGGCGTTCTTTTTAATTTTGGAACAGTCAGACCTTCTACTTGAAAACAAGAGGAAAATAATTAAATTGAGTCACAATTCACTTGGGGACGGAGGGGAGTGGTTGAATTTATATTTTAAGGAAGATCTTCCATTGGTTCTGTCTGTGATCCAGGTGAAGCCACTTGACATGGACGAGGACTGGGTCCTTATTCCTCTCTCCTTGCTGTGATCATGGGAGGGACCTGCTCAAGCAGGGAAAAAATTTCAGGAGTCTTCTGCACCAGGATAAAATCAACATAATTTTTGCAGCTGAGGGATCTTGGACAAATGCACAAGATGTGTGAGTGGCTTAAATAGGGCTGAGGTTTTCAAAAAGATTGAAGCACAAAGCAAAAATCAGGATATGCTATTGCTGGAAATAATCCATTACTGATTCTTTTAATAACTTGTATGAACAATCATTGTGGCATATTGAATCCTTCCTGTGAAGTGGCCTGAGAAAATTAGCCTCTAGATACCTTGATAATGACCAGATAATTAAAGCAAAAAAAAAAATAAATCCATATATTCAGTCATTTGACTTTGTTCTCAAACAAATTGGGGGAAGAGGGGTTTAAAATATATTTGTGGTTCAGAACTAGTTTGAAATATCTTCAGTAAATATTTCTTCAAGTGCGAGTCTTTCATAAAGAGGTAGCTACAGCCAGTCCGAGTTTATGCTGTCTTGATTTATTTCTCTCAGACCGATAGCAAAGCTTAATGTTTTCTGCAGGAATACTCAAGTGTTTAAGTGTTTGCAGAAGCCAACAGTGTATTGAAAACCTAATTGGGCTGACATACAAGCAAAGATGTGACCTAGTATTCACTTATTGCTTTTTAACCAGTCATTGAGTTAGATCTGGGATGTCATCCTTAATCCTTCTTTTTCTGTTCCTCCTGTCTTTTATATCTTCTTGGTTTTCGGCCCTTTATAAGGGTAAATTTGCAGCATTCATTTCCAAGGGATTAGAATGATCTATATTAAGTGCTTTGGAAAATTAAGTTTTGTCAGATCACATTCCTTTAAGAGAACTCACTCCTCAACAAGAAAAAAAAAAGGCATATATATATATCTACACATACACACAAACACACATATGCACATTTCTACAAAACAGTCTTGTGTAGCTACAGGCTTCAATGAAACAATCTACAATCCTACATTTGGAAATTCCCAGAGCTTTACCTAGACATATTATTATCTATGAAAAGTTGTCCATTAAATTCAGAAGGAAAAAATAAAGTCAGTTCAGAGCTATGTGGAAATCTTGGTAGGGAATTGCTAAGACCTCCTATTTACCTCAGAATAATTTGGATCTGAGAGGATATGGTGAATAAGAAGCAGTTTCCAAGTTTGTAGACGTGAATTTATGAGCTCTTGTCTAGATTATGTGTTACAGTAAATAACTCTAAGAGTAATTACCAAGCATTTGAGTGAAATTTTAATCAGAGAACTGAAACACTTTTGCATTAGGAACTGATGTAAATGAAGATTTATTTGAGCAATTTTTCTTCAAGTTTGTTGCTTCAGAAGAACAATGCAAAATTAGATATTTTCCTGGAGTTTTGGTTTATTATTCCCTTCCCAAGGTCTAATTCGTGTTTCTAGAAATGCCAGCATAAACTTGTAAAATGTATAATATATTGTTCTCTTTTTAGGTCTAATTACATTACTGGGAAGTCATTTTGCTACAAATTAAAATCTCTCTCTAAGGCAATGGGACTTTTTTCCTCTTCCCCATGCCTTGAGATTGATTTTGTAAGATGAACTTTTCCATTGCCCTGTGCCATGTTCGTCTCAAAAAATGGAAATCTGCTCCTACTGCACATGCTGGTTTGGTCCCTGTATTGTTATTTGTGGGTTGAAAGTCCTTCTGCTGTGTTTCCTTCTAGAGCCATTGATTTAAAAGGAGAAAGTCCTAGCTCACATTTTGTACTGCATAAAGGGCCTTTTTGAGGGATGAACAGATATCCTCTCAAAAATGCATATTTTGGTCATCCTTTGTAACGTTGCTGTGGGGGTTATTAAGAGTCTATTTTCTCTGAGAGATACTATTTGTGTGTTTGAACTTTATGGTTTTTTATGGCTGGGAAAAGGACGAAGAGACAAGCTACACCATCATCAAATCCAAATTGACGACGATTACGGCAGATGGCTTGAAACCAGGCTCAGTGTACATCTTCCAGATCCGAGCCCGGACAGCTGCTGGCTATGGCGGCTTCAGCCGAAGATTTGAGTTTGAAACCAGCCCAGTGTGTAAGTCTTTTTAATTACTGTCAGCCCGTGTCTCTGGAACAGTTACCAGAAATGAGTCAGTGGATCAATACCTTTGCAGAGAGCTGTTTCTTGTCCTGGCCTCATCCCTTGACTTTAGAAACATCAGGCACATTATGACCGTGCACTAGACAGGCATATCTGTCCTTGCCTCCTCAACTTCCGTAGTGAGTCAGGGGGTGAAGTAAGGAGGTGCTCAGGTTCCAGAAATTCATAGCACACTCTGCTTAGAAAAATTCTGCATTTATGAGAACTGATGTAAGGGGACAAAGGTCCTCCTCTCACGAGGGACAGAGGGGATGGGACCTGCTTCTCCACACCTCTTAATGGAGATCTGTGAAGTGTGTTGAGATCTCTTAAATATCTGCATCTGGAGAAAAAGCCCTGAAATGTGTCTTTCTGCAAGGGGAAGAATTGAACCAGCATTAGTGTCCTTTGGTGTAAGTTCCTGTCAAGTTGAAAGATGGTTTCTGTTTGTTGCCAATGCCACAGTCTTGAGGCATTTAACTTGTGATCAGAAACAGGAAAAACACATGCTGCAGGCACAGGACTTTGGATTGGCCTGTTAGAAATTTGTGAGGTTTGATTTCTATTTTTTTAACTGAAAATTCTTGTATTTAAATAAATCTGATCATCTGGGTCTGGATTCTGGAGCACATTCTGAGGCACACAGAGGCTCAGCTGCTCTTTTGCCTGTGCTCAGGCACAGCTGTGGGGAAATTGTTTTTGTCCCAGTTACCAAATTTTTGCAGAGGTGTCAAAATAACTTTCTCCCTCAGAAAAGAGTTCCTATCTGTTTCAGTTTGTACAGCTGCCATTTATTATTTTTTTTATACTCTTTACAGGGACGGGAAATTTTGTGGTGGGAATACTTGGTTCATTCCTGTGGGAAAAAGCCTATTTTCTGTATGTTTTCCTTGGAAATTTAAATTTGTCAATACCTTGATTACTGCTACTCCAGTTCATTTAAAATTCATCATCTTTGAGAAAAGGATGCCAAGTTGTTTTTTCAATGCATGCAACCTTTGAAGCTGTAATAGATTTTAAAAGAGTCATTATACATGTGCAGATGTAGCTGTGGAGCTAGTGATTGAACTAATACAGTGCAAATTGCATCACGATGAAAGCATTAATGCAGTAAGAATGGTCCATTTAATGTATTTCTTATTTTATTAACCATTAATTGTGCCTTATAAATAGCAATAAAATCATGTTATGCCAAAAATTATTCTATACTATACCAGGGAGAATTTTGCTAGCAGTTGGAAAGTTTCTAGTATAGAGCCATTTGAGTAATAGTGTTCCAGACTATTAATAATATAATATATTAAATATATGCACATTTCATCCAGTGCTGTCAGTACTTACAATCCTGGTCCAAAAATAATGGCACTTTCATAAAGCCCATTGTGTAAGTATCTGTGTTAATGAGGATGTTTTGAGGACATCACATGTTAATATCTTTAAACACCCAAAACCCCTTTAGTCATTTAGTCACACCTGTACCCCTGTCTTTTTAGCATTTTAAAGGTAGAGGAACAGGTAATTCTCTAATACTAAGGAGCTACCAGTGTAGTCAGAGGAATGCCTACCGTGTGGGATCTGGGAACTCTTCTTGTGCTCTGGCTGAAGCAGGACTTAATCAGATGTTTAAATGCTTGGTAGACTTAAAATGCCATGTAAACCTCAATATAATGCACGGTACAGCTCCATTTGACATATAAAATCTTTTAAAAGAAGCCATTTTTTAATTCTTTTTTTTTCTTTCCAAGGCCCAATCTAAAGTCAGTATCAGTGGCGGGAGCGTGTGACCAGACTCCCACTGCTTTCCTGCACATCCCAAGGAATCTGAAAGCAAGCGCAGACTGAAATCTCACTGCTACATCGGAGTTCAGATCTGAGCCTCTTTTTAGAGCCAAAGCAAATTATTTTGATTCAAGAACAAATGAAAACCTTTCAGTGACTGTTGTGGGACTCAAAACCAGGTTCCAAAATCATTTAGACCAAGCAACAGGTTTTGTTTCCAGTTTGCAAGGTTTCTGCAACGTTATTTTTAATACACTTAGAGGAAATATGAAAGAACAGCCTGACAAATGCAGCAGGGAAAAGCCATAGCTTGTTTTGGACTTTTCTCTTTTTCCACATTCTGGGTTTTTTACATACTGCTGCCATTGCATGCAATTCTGCAAAGCACGGCGATGCAGCCCCAGCTTCAATTTTTACTTTTTATTTAGGTAGAAGCTGTTGCTAGGTGTATCCACTTACTGCTGTCCACCTTTTCGAATGCCACCAAACTCATCTAGCCTTGATAAAACTAACCTGGCCAAAAAATGATTTTTCGATGGATTGGTGAACTAATCTAGCTGGTCTGCTGGGCAAGAGTGGGAACATGCCATCAAGTCAAGGAGAGGTAATGCAGTTTCTCTCTAGCCTTAAAAGGCAGCGAGGTCCCAGCTAAGCTTATGACTTTGGGCTTTTTAGCTGCCATAGATCACAGAAAGATTAATCTCATTTCCTCATGCCTAGAGCTGTGCAAAAAAAACACCAGTCACAGCTTAATGTTCTCCTTTAAATGTTTTTCTTTTTAATTATTTTGTCAAGAAAGCAATAAAACATCATCTTAAGGAGCCTCAATAAATTCGTGAGGCTAATAAAATCTGTGGATGATGGCACGAGTTTGGAGCAGTTAACATTAAATATTTAATGTATCATGGCCAATCCTTCTGAAATCATTTACACCGCCGTAGCAGGTCCACACTGCTTATCGAGTGCTGAAGAGCTCCTGCATGAAGAACTGCTTGAAACCCATAGCAGATCAACATTTAATGCCATACTTTTTCATCTTTCTCTTAAGAAATAATATGGCACTACATTCAGTTATTTTATAGCCTCCATAAAGTTAATCCTGTGCTAAGGACCCCTTTTTACTTCAGTCAATTAGTTGAACGCCTCTTCAACGTGCATTCGATTCCTGCTGCTCCCCCAGGGTGGATGAAGCTTCGTCCAGGGTTGGCACAAGGGCAGAGCTATAATGAGGTTTTTCCCTGCACAGCAGCAGTGCCTATGCCAGAAAGCTAGTTTTACGGGGAGGAAGTCAGATTTGTACTCTGGAGTGGTTAAATATATGGAGCTGAATAAGCTGGCAATGGAAAGAGCAGGGTGAGGTGACTTCAGTTTCTGCATGGGGACCCTCTGGGGCAAGTGGGTTCCTTGCCCTGCAGTGCAAAACAGATAAACGAGATACAAGTGATGTTAGCATTTCCATTTTACAGGCTGCAGGAGCTTGCTCACCTGCTTTTACTTAATCTGTGACAAAATCCAGGTCTTAAACAGCTTTCCTGAGCTTTCTGCTGGCATCTTTTATCACAGGACTTGTCTTCTGCCTTTGGCATGAGAGCTTTCTACGAGGCATGGGTGGGGGAGTTCTGCCTCCCTTAGCTGATAAAAGACCAGCCCTACATCTGTCTTAGCAAATTCCTGTATTAAGGAATACACCTTCTGACCGTGTGATACAGATGCCACAAAGAGGTTGTAATTGTTTGTAGCTTCTTGAAGTGCGAATAAGGCTTATGTCTCTTAACAATAGCATTCCATAAATGTTCTGCCTGCAAAAGGGGATCTGTTAGATTTTCATCCTTTATCTCTGTGATTTCTAAGGCAGCTAACCCAGGAAGGTAAACTTGAGTTTGCAAACTCAAAGGATGAGTTCTGCAATGCTTTTGTTTCTGAATTCAATGATGAAATGCAATTTTGTTGGTGTTTTGGCTTGGGTTTGCATATGTGTTTGGTTTCTTTCCACCCATTTCCTTCACAAACTGGAAACAGCCAGTTAAGGGGGAAAACACAAACCGTAAAAGAAGTAGTGAGCTGGTAAGACTTGAAACCTTGCTGGCAGCCTCACTAGAAAGACTTATGTGTGTGCTGACTACCACTTTAACCTTAATCTCCATTTTCTGTTTCTCATCTCAGCAGTAGCTGCATCCAGCGACCAAAGCCAGATTCCTATAATTGTTGTGTCTGTAACAGTGGGAGTCATTCTGCTGGCTGTTGTTATCGGTTTTCTTCTCAGTGGAAGGTAAGAGAAGAAACTGTGTATTTGTACTTCTCCAACTTTTGTAATAACTTTTATCTGACCAGCTGGTTAGTGCACTTTAGGTGAAAGCAGTGTGTGCATGAAGCTGTCAAGAAGTAGCGTTGTAGCACAGCACGAGAGTGGGCTGATTGATCTGTTTGGAAAGGCAGGAATGGCAAAGGCTTGCTCACAAATGTAGTTCACTTCCCAATGATTTTTCTTCTCTCGATATACTGGCCCTAATTATTCAACTTGATTCTCACTGGAGTGTTTTCACATTTCTTTAAAAACAAGCAGGACATGCTATTACAGGTAAAATATCCTGAAGCCCATATGTTTACACTCAGCTCACAGACAAAACTTGACTTCAGGAAAACACTTGCAGAGAAAAAGAGAAGAAACCCAGCTGAACGGCCAGATGCCTCAAGTTTTGGTCAGGTCTGGATTTCATTTTTCATATGTAGGAGACTAATGTGTTCCCCAATGCTGGCAGATTATACAGAGAGCTCCCCTCCATGGAGGGAGACACTCTGCTTAAAAGCCATAAAGCAATCCTGTTGACTTCTCATGTGCTTAAACGTAGGCAAGTAATGAAAGTCTGGGCTATACCATCTTTGACAACTCTAATGGAAGTTGATAAACTTGTTGGTGAACAAAGGGTAGTGGTATTTGGGGAAAATCTGGCTTGTATCAGGATCAGTTTGTACTGTAGCACTAAATTTGTGTAGCAGCCAGCACACAGACATTTTTTTCATATACTACTTGTGTATTAGTAAATTTTTTTAATGGCAGTAGTAAACCAGTGCAATGTAAAACAATGCAAACTGCATCTATTCATAAGGCTGAGCTTATTTTCAGTGCAAAGTAAACATTTATGCTTCTAAGGTACCCATCAGCCCACTGTCGCTTTCATGAAACAGATCTGTCTTTAGCTCAGCTCTAGCATGATGGCTGTAAATTACAGGGTATTTGAAGTGTTAAGAGTAGTTGCAAGATACAGAGGAACTGCATTGATACTGAACATACTGGCTGAGGGTCTTATTTCCCAGAGGAAGTAGGGTATCAATCTGTGAATGCAGCGCAGTGAAATCCAGCCATACTGAGCAGCAGTGTCCCCAGGCATAAGGCATTCACGGAAGGACAGTTATTTCCTGTCTTGAAAGGTAAGTGTGCTGCCAGACTCATCTCCACTCAAGGTCAGAGACTGACAGTCTCTTCCAGCTCAGCTGTTTGAGCTATTGTTGTCTGCTCTGAGTGACTTGTTTGGCTTAAAAATGGAAAAGTAAATACTTCTGTCTAAACAAGAAAGATGCAGTGGCGTGAGGGGCATGAATGACTATAGGCCATTCACTCCAAAGGCTACGGGAAAGCTGTAGCCAGAAAGTCTGGGCTCTGAACACTGTAGGCAGGAGTTCAAGTCTTTCCTTAAATGCTGGGTGTTTTGAGTCAAAAATCTCCTCGAACAGAGCCGGGGGATGTGGACTTTGGCCTCCCCAGCCTGAATGTGTGCTTGTATCAATGCAAATAGGAGGATGCACGCATGGCCATAGCGAAGCTGCAGATGTAATCTGGCACTTCTGCAAGGAGGAGTCCGGGGAGGGTGAATCACAGGTGGAGGAATATGTATCCCTCTGTGGCCATAAGGAACTGCATGGCAACTAGCAGTTCTTGCTCTTCCCTCAGTCACTGACAAGTGCTTGAGACCCAAAGGGAAAGACATGCCCTTTGCAGATCTCCTTTTTACTGCTACCTTCTCTGATCCGAACAAGCAGTTTCAAAGCCTGAGCTGTTTGTCATCAACTCTTGTTAGTTATCTCTTCCTATTCTTTGCCGTAATGGGCTTTCCAGGATGTGCTTCCTCTTGGCTCTTTATCTCTTGACATGCTTATAAAAGCCCTTGTCTTCTCTGGCTATAGTTTTACCACTGCCTCTACTGCTGCCTTAATCCACCTACCTAGTACTCACGCTTCTCTCCGTGGACCCCATGGAGCTTCTCCATGGTGCCACACTGGACATACGGGAAGGTGCAGGCAGAGGGAGCTGAGCTCTTGATCTATTTTTATCTTTCCAGCCCTTCCCATAAACTGGTAAGAGCCTCATCCCTCAGCTGGAGGTGGTATAGAAGCTTCCAGTGTCAAGGTTTGGTCCATCATTAGAGAATTGGCTTGAGTTCCCATGAATTTTAAAGCTCATCTAATGTGTGGAGTGACTTGTGAGACCAGAAAAATAAATACTAGAAGCCAGAAAGCTGACAGCCAATTTGAAATTAAACAAAGCAAAACAAAAAAATTGCTCCTGTTTGGAAGCGAGTCACTCACGCTGCTTTGCCTTGGATGTGATTTTGAGACAATTCATGGAGTGAATGGTCACTCTCTTGCTGTGGCACTGCGGGGATGATAAACACATTCCAAGCCACGGGCCAATCCTTTTCTGAAACTATTAACCTGTTTCTGGAAGACACTTTCCTGTATCTTTGGAGTGGTTGTGTTGTTCCAGTGCCTGATTCCAAACAGCTGAATTTCCTTTCCTATTCTTTCCCATACTTGCTTTTATAAAACCAGGTATTTTCAAGTCCAGGAGTTGTTACAGCTAGAATCACCACTGCCTTCCATGCCAATGAAACTGTGCAAAGCCAAGGCTCTGTCTTTCCTGCTAACATAGGAAAGCATGTACAGTCCAGTAGCAAAGCTAAAGCGAAAAACCCTCTTGCTCTGCAGCACTGAGGACACAGCCTGGCCAGCTCCTGCAAACAGGCTTCTTGTTGCTGGCTCTATGCTTCTCAGGCTCCCTGGGGGGCCCTGGACACCTCAGAATTAGGGTATTCCTCCTAGGATTCTGTATGGCATCTCTTTGCACCTGTCCTCCCAAATGTCAGGCTGAAGTGAGCAGGCGCTTGAGACCTGTCCTGCAGGGAGAAGGGAATGTCCTTCAGTTCTCAGCATCTTGGAAAATATCTTCCCAGCTGTAGGACTCAGGAGTTTGCTGGGCTCTGCAGGGTTTGTATTTTCTGCTAGGTTCCCAGAGGCAGAAGTTTTTACACCTCTTCCCCTTTTTTTGCTTTCAAGTATCTCTACATTTTTTCTCGCTTCTTTTGAAAGACTGTAAGTAACAGCTTGGCATTTCCCCTTGGCAGCTGGCCCTAAACCAAAGGTCAGCTGAACGGTAGTCACAGTGGCATTTCCACATGCCAGTGTCCATCTGTGGAAACACACTGTGTCTGTAGTTGGAGGTTCCTGGGAATGTGAAACTAAGTGTGCTTTGCCCTAAACAATTAAGCAGCGTTTCAGAGCTGATTTGCTTGCAGATATTCCAGAAAACTCTTCCTGTAAATAATGCATCCTCTGACCAAGGTCATAAATGCCAAGAAAAATAGCTGATCGCTTTTTTAAGTTATCCTGGTCTTTGCATCAAGGACATATTAATAATATAACAATCAGGATTACAAATCAGAAAGATTCACTAAATCAGACTGTATTTGTCTCAGCAAAAAAAGAGGAGTGGATTGAAAATCTATTATTAAACCAGCTACAAGCATTGAATTAAAGAACGTGAAATTGTTATTATCTTTGTTTTGTTAGGATTATGCGTTCTCAAAAGTGCAATGCATTTTGCAGATAGAGCAAGGCTATAAATTCTGCTTTCCTAGCAATGTTTGAATTAGATGCCGCTTGATATCGTTGCTCCTGATTGAAGTATATATTAACCTAAAATCATTCCAGACTTCTGTTTTATAGTCTGTATTGGACAATGCCAGTCACAAAGATGTTTGTTCTCCATCTTGCAAAGAACAATCAGGTGCCACAGTTGTCATTGTGGCATCAGCCCTTTCTTCCTACAAACTGAAGTAGGAAGCCAGGTTTGCATCAGCGTGGGAAGGAGACCCACTGCTCTAAAACAGTTCACCTTCTTTGTCCTTCAAACCAAACCCTCTACAAAACTGACAGGGTGTTAGGGTGAGTGTTAAGAGATTACTGGTCCTCTAAGCATTTGAAATTTGTACCACTAAACAAAGGCATGGGCTTTGACAGAGTAAAATGTGGATGCTATTAGGTCAATGCTTGTACACGCTTGGAAAAGCTACTCAAAATAACTAAGTGTACTGTGCATTTATAGCCATTATAGATGACCTTTCTATCTGGAGTGATCTTCCAACGAACTAAAGGGAGATTTTTATAGAACTTAAGAAAAAAAACGGATTTGAAGCAACAAAAAACTGCCCCTCACCCTGTGTCGTACATATACAGAAGGTCTCTTTCTGGTGAGGAACCAGGCTTCAAAAGACAAAGCAAAGACAAATCTTGCCATCTGGGTATTGGCAATTAGAGTCTTCTGCACGAGAGTATCCATCCTTGACCTTAGCTGATTTAGACTTTTAAATATCAGCCCCTGCGGTAGCAAAGGGCCACTTTCTGGACACAAATATGTGTATCTTGTTAAAAGCGACTTTCAGGGAGTAGAGAGAATGAAAGGATTGTGGCTTGTATCCTAGGTCCTTAGCCAGAGTTTGCAACCCTCTGTGATATGGAAAGTCAAAATGGATGAATTTTTCCACAACCTGTTCCCATCCTATTTTCCAAGATATGTCAAGGCTTAAAATAGTTTGCTTTTTTGATATTTCCGTAGGAAACAGGAGACAGTTTATAGATAATGTTTCTCAGAGAGAATTTTTCCAACATGAGTCACAATTTTTGTTAGTTGTGATTTTTTAAAGGATTTTTATCTACATTCTTGCCTGCTCTTCCTTCTTCCTATAGGACATTGTCTCCTGTGATTTGAGCCACTTTGTGATGCTGCCTACTGCCAAATATTCCCTGTGAGTCACCTGACAAGAGGATTTTATTAGAGAAGCTATTGCTCTGCCAAGTCAAAATTCCCATCCACCAAGAACAGGAGGGTCTGCTTCTGCTTCTGTTCTGGTCAAGGTTTTACTACCGCCATCATGTTAGCAGCCTCTTTGCTCTTTGGCAATATGTTTTCCCAGGGATGAGTATTAGCACCATTGGCATAAAGGATCCCTCAGCAACCAAAAAAAGTGCTCCAGTTCACCCTTCTGCACAGGGTGATGCCCTCCAAGGGAGGGTGTGGAAATCTGCTGCCTATATTTCCCATCTGTAGCATCTTGCCTAGATTGGCTTGGCAAATTTGGCTGCTCCAACACCTTTTTCTTATTTATTCTAAGCACTTTTTGGCTTAGTACATCTGTGCAAACACACCGGGCTCCACAAGACAGTCTGAGCTGCTGCAGTTTCAAGGAGAGTTTAAGAACCCAGACTAATTTACCTTCAGATGACTTTGGCCCAGATAGGTGAGAGCTGACCAAGTCTGTAAGCCCATGAGGCATTGCCCTTGAAAGGATCATTTCTGAGTTATTCTGGCAGCAGCCAAGGGAATGGAGCAGGATCGTCATGAACAGATGAGCAGGTGGCATAAGCTTTGTCTGAGCAGGGGAAATATGGGGCAATGCAGCAGTCAGTGATGAAAGCTCCTCACCTTCATTCAGGTGATGCATTTGATGGCACTGTGCGAATCTTATTTCCACATTAAGAAGGGAACTGGATGGCCCTTCAAGCTGAAAATGGAGCATGACTTCAGTAGTAGCAGCTCTAGGCTCCTGCTGAGCGCTGGTGAAAGCCCTTTGTGCACATAATGCCAGAGGTCTTTCCAAGGGCATTTCCTTCCCCATAGTGTTTGCATAGATATTGTCTGTTTGGGCAGTTATCCTTCAACAGTGCGGAGACATGCTTTAACATGTGAACTAGGTATAGCTCAACAGGACAATGAGATGACTTCTTAAACATTTGTATAGTTCTGGGCAAAGTAGAAACATATTTCTGCCAGCTCACAGTGTGTAATGTTGCTGCTCTGATGTTTGAAGCAAGCATATTGACTCACAAGGTGCTAGGTGTAGTGCTGGCCTCCTGACCTGCAGATGCAGGAAGCAATCATTGCATTGCTTAAGGCTGTATGAAGGATTAGAAAAATCTTCCCAGGCACCCTCAAGTATTTCAGTCTCTAATTACAAGCCTCTGAAGAACATTCCATTAGAGCAGCTTATTAAAAGCAACAAACGAGGTTTTCATTTATCATGACTCTGAGTCTTCAACTTGTAACTCTTAAAAGCCATAGCTACATAAGGCACAGCCTGTCTGAGATCTATCTAGCCACTAGAAATGCAGTTTAATTCTGAATGCTGCCTTGGTCATCTGCAGACTTGTGGTAAATTAATTACATTGATTGCAGGCGCAGTTGCTGATGCTCATCAGATATATACATTTCATTAACAAAGTATGTAGCCCAGGGTTTGAAATGATGCCAACGGTGTTGATAAGTCCTCCTAGTGCAGGTTTATTAAAGTTTGCTTTCTGGACAGCTGGGCTTGAAACCACATAGGCATTGCGGGGGTCACCTTTGCTAGAACTGTATCAGCTTTGTGTGCATGAGATAGCTGGAAGACGTAGAGTTCATCTAGCCAAAAAGTGGGGCAGTGCCAGCAGGCCACAGAGGTTCAGAAGGTGCAGCTGCAGCTCTAGGCTCCTTTACATTGTTGTTGCCCACCTTGCAAGCCCTTTCCTTGAAGCCAGAGCTCAAAGCAGGAGTCACATTTTGTTTCAAGCCAGCTTGGCTTTTGGAGGCACTGCCACCTCAGCACCTCATTCTTTCCTGGCAAAGGGGATTTAACACTGTTGATGTTTTCTCAATAACCTTAACTATTCCATGGTACCTGGACATGTCATCTGCAGCAGATTGGAGGGGCTCCTGACTGCCCACTGGGGCCAGAGGCAGTCCCCACAAGCTCTGCTTGTAGTCTGCTGGTCAATTCGATGATGCTGGAGGAGGCTTTGCAGATAATTTCAATGTATGCAGTGCTTGGTTCAACTCTGACTGCTCCCGATACAGGTCAGCTTGCCGGTCAAAGATCTTAAAGCCCCAGAAAGGTCTGGGTGTATTTCATTAAGCAACAATCTCTTATCCTGCCACAGCATTTGATCTCATCTGGGAAAGCATTTGCTCTCAGCTCCTTGGTTTATAAACGAAGACCTGCATGGAGAGAGAAGACTGAGAAACTCTGTTTCTACCAGGAGCCATCAGCACCCAGATGCAGTGGCCATGAGGGCATGGCAGGTTTGCTGCAGTTTAATATCCAGTTTTATTTGCCTCAGGATTTTTATATTCTGACATTTGTCTGCCAAATCAAGCCATCCTTTTAACACAGGCAGTAATAAATCTTCCTTTGTCTTAACTATGCCAGCCAAGTAGTCCATTCACTTACTTAGCCAAGTGCTTCTGGGATTGGAAAGTGACTTTTGTTGTTTGCTGATCCAGTTTAGTTTGTTTCTAACAGCTTTAGATTTCCCCTAATGTTACACCTCAGTGTATTTTCACCCAAAGTGCACAGCATAACGCGACGGCCGTGCAGGCATGAGGTTGCATTGACGTATTTCCCTTACACTTGTGCATTTTTTTCCTCCCCATAAAGGGAGCAAGTGAGATCTGAAGTGCTTTGCATTTAGTGCAGAGAACTGATTTTGTCTCAAACCAGCCCAGTTACTGATGAGGTGCTCAAAGAAGTTTTTTTGTGTAAAAAAACAGTGAGCTCTTTTCATTTTAACAGGGTGGTTGCGTTTCATGTTAATTGAACTATGGTTTCAAAACCCTTGACTTTTCATGCAGGGCAGTGTGGGAAGGTCTGGTGACAGCAGCCGTTAGAAAATGCCTGGGGAAAAGGGCCTCCTGGCTAAAATGTAAACTCAGTTGCCAGAGCCATAGTGATCTTCTGGAGTCTACCAGTTCCCTGCGCTCAAATCCTGCAAGGTCAAACCCAGAAAATGGCAAAATTGACTCCAAATACATAATGACTGAGTTCCCTTTGTGTGTTTTTGAGTTTTGGATCTCTGGTATTAACTTGAATCAATGGAGAGGTTTGTGAAGGCTGAGCTGGTCCCATATTAGTATGACTGCACAAGCTGGGGCATTATGAAAACACAAAATATTGTCAATTACAGTAAAAAAATATTGGCATTTTGTTTAGAAAATTAGCATGTTATTTTGCTGGTGCAAAAGGAGCTTAGAGAGACATTCTGCACCAGTTCTAATTTAAGTAAGCACATAATTGGGTATATAATTCTGTAAACCATCGCATGCCTGAAGTTATTTTGAAACATAATTCAAGGCAGTGCAGTCGCAGAATGTTAATTTTGTCTAAATAGGCTATTTTAATGTGTCCAGGCATTGCAAGTTACACTTTATAAAAATCTGATGGGCACAATTTTATTTCAAGAATGACATGTTATGATGATTTGAGAAGTGATGAGTGAGGTCTTCAGCTGACTCCAACCAGAGTATGTCTGCACCACTGGGCTCCTGCTTGTATGTTGTACTGAAGTTCTTCCTGTTGTTTCTTCTGCAGTGTGTTCTTTTTCAGGATGAATTACCTTAATAGATTTGGTAACTCAAAAATTGTCCATGCCAAGTTCTCTGACAAGGATAAAGGTCAGTTACTGAGGTGAAGCCAACCTTTGGTTGTGGACTGATGCCAGATGAACTCACACTCTGACTGGAGTAGAGTAAGGGCTCAGCAGCCTTCAAAGGCAAGCTGTGAATGCACGCAATGCCTTTCTACTCACCATATTTTGAGTTTATTTAGACTGAATGCTCACACACATTTTGTCCCGCTTCTTCAGATACATATAATGCACATGCAAAAAGCTTCACTTGTACAAGGAGATCCAGAAAGGGCTGTGTGAGTTGAGTACATGCATAAGGCTCTGTGAAAGCAGGGCTTGCATTCATCCAGTGCTTTTTTTGTTAAAGGAAATTGTACTGTACCACACACACACCTGTGGAAAAAGTCCCTTTGCCTGCTCCAAGGCAGGTGCTTAAGTTTAAGCACATGGGTGGCCCCGTTAATCCTAATGGTTGTACTCAAGTACAGGAAGCACATGGTTAATTGCCTTGCAGGACCAGGATCCATACACTCTCCCCAAGGCTTTTTTCCCCAGCAGTAGCACATGCCATGAAATTCTTGCAGCCCAGGGTGTTAAGGTCCAAATAATAATTGCAATAAGATGGAAGAAGTGCATATAGAAATGTTGCAAATGTACTTGCACCTTGCCAGGGCAGTGGGATTTTTCCTTATCCTGGGCCTTTTTGTTTGCTTTTCAGTTGCTGCGATCATGGCTGTGGGTGGGCTTCTTCTCTGCGTGCTGTTGCCTATCCAAACCTAACATGGTCAGTGTTCCCACCCGTGCTGGCTCCTATTTCGTGTCCTCCCTCCATGGTTTCTGTGCATGGTCTGCCTTTCCGTGCCTTTCTTGTATTGGCCTGGAAATCGCTTTCTCTTCTGATCTCTGCACCCAGTTTGTCTATCTCAAAAGCTGGAAATAACATGACCTGAAGCAGAGTGTGTCTCCAGCAAGAGCAGGGGTCTCAAGGGGAAAAAACCCACCAAACTAATGTGTTATGCTGCGCTTGATCCAGACACTGCACCAGCAATGTCATGTGTCATAATAAAACATCGCATAAGCTGGACACATTCTTCTGCTTCTTGTCACCAAAAGGGGCTGGGGGAGGTAATGTGCCCTCAGAAAGGAGGGGGGAGGCAGGTGGGAGTGGAAAGGTATTTAGTGGCATGTAACATGCATGTCAGTGAAATAAACAGTTTGTCATCAGCACATGTGTCAATGTATGACCTACATGGCAGTGACATGATGCTGTTTGCCAGTGATACGCTTCAGTAGTATTGGACATATCCCTGAGAGCATCGAGAGCTACATATCCGTACTGCATGCTGCCCCGTTCTGCCACCATCTGAGCTGTCTCACCAGATCCTGCTTTCTTGTACTCTCCCTTCTTTTCTAACTAATCAAAAGAAGAGTAATTTTAACTTCTGTTGGTTTGACTGGAAGTGAGTTAGGTTGCTTCCTGAAGGGAATATATTTTAGGTCTCTCAAGGAGCAGTAATCTGTGCAGGCAAAGATCTTCTTAAGCTTTAAGGAGACTTGTACAATCACCATCCCCATCAGATAGCTGCTTGAGACCACAGAACCATTGAGACATTCCCTATGTGCTGTTAAACCGGGAAAGGTTTGCATCATGGTTGGGTGAGAGGTGTGAAACTCTTCTACTGTGTTTTCTGAGGGATGCTGAGGCTTTATATGGTGGGAGTTGGGTGGTGGTGCAGACCCTGCCTGTGGGGCACAGCAATCATGAAAGTAGATCTTGTAGTGACAGGACCTTTGGGTTCTCTTATGCTGTATTTTGGCTCTGTCAGAGAACTGAACCAGGCAGGAGTTTGCAAATGCAAATCTCAAAGGCCTAAAAGAGGAGGAGTTTGGGGTTTTTTTCCTGCCTGTTTGAGCATTTTTAAAGTGGGTTTTTTTGTGACTTTTGAGTGCTTAGGAGCAGCATTAGCAAGCAAGGAAGCTCAGCCCAAGGTCTTAGGCTGCAAACTATTCTTCTGGTATGTGTGGTCAGTCCTGCAAGCAACGATTGTGCTACAAGAAAACCTCCCAGTGCCCCTGTTGTCTGTTGTGCCTGTGCCACTAGTGCACAGGCAGTCCCTCAGTGGAAGTCATGCTTCAAATGTGCTCAGCAAGACTCCCAACCAGAGAGTGGCAGCAATGGAAAATACTTCTTAGACCAGGAATGGACTGAAAGGCTACAAAGAGAAAGTTGGCAGACCTGGAAAACACTCTCTGCAAGTTTCCTCCTAAGCTGCAGAAACCAATGTGGCAGCAAGCTGGGAGGGGAAGATGGGAAAAGTGACTTCAAGGCACGAATGCCGTCAGCTGTGCTGTGGGAATGCACAACAACCTCTTTAACGAGATTTATGGAGATCACTTCAGAGGGAGCTTCCAGCAAGAAAGGGAAATGGTATCTTGTTTATTTTTAATTGTTCTGGTGGTGGTTTAGGAAGGTGAGAAGCGATTCAGTGTGAAGGCAGGGAAAGACTAAAGGCTAAAAATACCACTGCTAGAACTGTGAAACTTCCTTTGTAAGGCATCCAAGTTAATCAGAGGTCAAGGCTAGGTAGCGTTGTGTAAAGGGGGACAGCAGTGGCTGGGGAAAGCTGCTGAGAACGCCAGTGAGCCTGCAGTGGTTTTGAAGGGACCCTACCTCAGGCCAGTTGTCTAGTGTATCTTTGAACTGAGATGAATGTCTTAGCTTGTCACCTCAAGACCTTTTACTGCTCTTTTGATCCCATTCTCTAAATTATATGACTTTGAGGGTAGATAAAGGAGTTGAATGAGTCATATTCCCAGCCTGCATGGGTTGCTCCAAGTTACTCCAGGTGAAAGTTTGGTCCAGCACAATGGAAGTAACTCCTTAGAGACATTTAAAAAAGCAGGAGGAAAGTGAACAGAAAAATGGGAAACAACTTCCAGTATAAAAGCTGTTCATTTTACACCAGTCCCTTGAGTATTCCCTGGTTTTGCGATACTGAATACTAAATTGCAAGCACAAAAGGTGAATGCTGAACATAGACCAACATTGCTAGAGGTAGACTTTTGCCTCTGTCTCTCAGTATCAGTGTTGTTTATCCAGGCTAAAGTTATTTGCTGAACAAGTTATTGTCTCCAGACCCAGAGCTGAGGCAACAGGATCTTGGCCAGATTGACGGGTCCATTTTTGTTAGTTCCTCTGGGTGGAACACAGTCCTGCCCTGCAACATATATGCAGCCTTATTACTTTAACATCTTGGAATCAATGGCATGAAATGAGCATTAACCCCTTGTAAACAACAATCCTGCAGTCCTTGCAAACCTCTGGTAAAATGACAGCTCAAGATGGGTTTGATGCATTCCTCAAAGTTGATTTATTGTAAAAGATGTGCTTCTGAGTGAAGGTCTGGCCCCTGAAAAGCAATGGCATTATGTCTTTGTTTCAGAGAAATGCACAGAGTTCATTTATCTCATATTTAAGGGATTAAATACATGAATGATTCTCTGCAGGACTGGGATGGGAGATTGCATGCTGCTTCAGGACACAAGCTGTTCAATGGTACTGACTGCATCTAGCAAGGTGAGGTCCCTTTCCTCATTGGGGATGTCTTAAGTGCAGTCCCCTGTGCATTTCCAATAACAGCTTGGCTGTGTGCTGAAATGCTTTGGCCTATGCCTATAAAAGAAGTATATAAAGACTCCCACATCACTTACTAGGGCTTGGGTGGCCAAGGCCCAACTCCACAGTTCTCTGCGTCCTGTGTGGGTTGTGACCAGTGTGGTGGCCCCAGCTAAGATGAAACCGCTTCCCTTGGGTACTCTGTGGTTTTTGGGAATGCTTTGGGTGGCTGAGGGACCACACTCCACCCAGTAAGGGCACCCCAAAGCACAATGTCAGACAGAATATCTCCATCAGGCCAGGGAGAAAAAACATCTTCCTGCCTCACTTCTTGAAGGATTTTTCTCTGTGAGTTGGCTTCTGCCATTCAAGGAAGTGGGCACTCGTTTCCCAGCTGGATTCTTCATCTTTCTACCTGTCTGTTTTATATTTTATAAACCTATATAGGGATCATTTTACAATTTCACTTTTATAATCTGCTCCATTAATATTTTATGAGCTGCCTGCCAATCTGTAAGTCGTTTTTAAATAAGACATGATGCCTTAAGAATATTTAAAGTCTCACTTTCTTTCCCTCTGATACTTTTATTGAAAAACACAGAGCTGTGCAATGAAGACATCTGCTTTCTAGATAAAGAAACTGGGACAAAACCACAACAGGAGTAAATGAGTTGAGATTCAGGTGTGCTGCTGAATTACATTAACTCTTTGAGTGTCTCCAGCTCAGTGGGAGATGAAGCAAGTGTCAGGATCTTTATGCCTTGCTGTACATGATATAGAAAAGATATAGGAAATCTATGGTTTGTACAATGACAATAAACTAGAGAATGAGTCTTCCATCAGGAGGCTATTGACTCCCAGCATTTCCGATAAATATGAAGAGCAACGCACATGCAGAAATGGATTATTTCATAAACAAGTGGGTGTTTTTTCTTTCCTCAAAATACATTGCAAAGCCACAACATTTAGATACTTTTATCTGCCAGTAAGATTTACATCGTGAACCAGGACCGTTAACCTGAAACAGCAGATTTTCATGGTATTTAGTTCAGGAGGAAAGGAAAAAAAAAATAGCTGTGTGTGTTATTTAAAGCATCTGAAGGTCAAGAAGGGAAGAAGTGCAGTTTAGCCCCAGTCAACGTGTAAATGGCTTGTTTCTCTGGGTAGTTTAAGGAAGTGAGTATGTAAAGGGGGCAAGTGATTGCAACAGACAGGTTTTGCAGCAAGCTGTTAGTGACGCTCAGCTGTTGCTTGCTGTTTGCAGTCCACTAACTGCCATTTCACTTCAGTGTGTCTTATCAGAGTTTTTTTTAATGATGCTCTGGGGGTCCCAGAACCTTATTTCATATGCTAATGTGACGTGCTGCTGTATGTGTTACCTAGCTTGAGAGAGAGGGACAGCCAGATCCAACTGATTCACACCGGCTCATTGAGTGTGTCCCTGGGCAGTAAAACATGGACCATTGTGCATTAAGGCATGCTTGTGCTGGATCACTGAATGCTAGCAATGGCATGTTCCCCATTTCTCTCTCCTCTCTCTTCATGGTCAAAGAATCAGTAGATGGGGATAGTAAGAAGGATAATGTTAGAAAGCTTATTTATAGGTTAAGTACTCTACACCTGAGGAAGTGATTAAGGCGTTTGCTCTGAAAAGGCAAACAGAAGCAGTCTTGTATATGTGCATTTGGTGGAAGGATGAATTGAAACACTTGTGCCTTTTTATGAGGAAAACTGAGTTATATGCCTCAATCCAGAAAAGTACTTCTGTGGAAAATGGCTGTAACTTTTGGCAGCTTGCACCAGAAAAATCTGAGGCTGCCAGAAGTGGGAATTGGTACTAATACTCTAGTTTATACACTTTAAGGGGAGGCAGTATGATGAAGAAGAACCCATTTTCACCCAAGGACTGTGAATACCAAAACATGCTTTGAAATGACCCTTCCTCCCAGGATCAATGTGTACACTTAATGCTTAGGTTTTGAGTTAATTAGGCAGGACCCCACCT
The DNA here is from genome assembly GCA_009867235.2 of Psittacus erithacus. Lineage (NCBI taxonomy): Eukaryota > Metazoa > Chordata > Aves > Psittaciformes > Psittacidae > Psittacus > Psittacus erithacus. The sequence goes on from WYDI02012367.1 coordinate 45,072, forward strand.
TGAGGAAATGGCACTGCCACTGCTAGAGCAAGGGGATGAGGACTGACATGCAAATAACTGAGCCTTATTGCCACTGTCATAGATTTTGCATTCAAAGTGTGGTGATCTCTGCTGCTGAAATCATGCCCTGCATGGATAGATAGCCTGGTTGTTTATCAAGTGCAATCCATTTTTCTCTCTGCCTGTGTCCCAGGACTGCGTGTTAGCCCCCCTCCTTGTCTTCTGCATCTTGACTTGATCCATTCCCTTGCATTTGCACAACCTTTGCAGTCTCTTTTTAACTCCTCTCCCCTTGGCATAGGTGTCCCCTTCTCCCAGGGTAAGTGCCTGCTCCCCTTCACTGGAGTAACCCAAGGAGCTCATGTTGCTTTTCCCTTCCTCTGCCTGCCCAGCTCTGCTGGGGCCAGCCCAGCAGCAGTGCATGTGTCCCATTGTGTTGGGGCTTTTGTTGTAATTGTGATCGTTTCACAGATCCAGTGCCAAAATCCTATAGCTGAAAGAATGCTTGGCCCCATGCACCCAAGCAGATAGCAGTTCCTTGTAATAGGACTTCATGCTGAGGGCATGTTTCATGCAGATGTCTAATACTGCCTCCTCCTAATTGCAGTTTTGTTTCTGCTAATCGTATGCTCCTCCTTGCTGTGAATGATGCTGGAGTGCTTGCGTCCCCCTATCTCAAAAATCATGGGCAATGGAAAAAAAGACTCAAAGTCTCTCAGCTTTAAGTGGTTTCTTGGTAATCTGAGGCTTTCTTTGAGGTATGCCAGCTAGCAATCCCACTGTGCGCTGGATGGCTTGTAGGTGTCTGTTTCAGGTTTTCCACTCTACCAGGTAGTGTCACTCTGTCTCATGTCTGTGCAGTTTGCTTTAAGGTCAATCCAGTTTCTGTATCCACTTATCACATCAGGTCCTTAGAAAGACTGGCATATGTATGTGCGTCGTACATATCTCATTCTGTATTCTTAAATGTGCCTATATATGTGAGTATATAGCAGTTCTTGCGTATGCAGTTACCATGTGGCTTCTTACATGGTAGTCTTAAGTGAAGCAGATCTCAGAAATGCCACCAAAGCATTCAGTTAATGCTAATGCAATAACATTGCCTAGAGAACCAGTGAGAAGAGTGAAGGACAAGTCAGGGAAGAGCAGCCAAAGGCTAATTTGAGGAAGATGCCCTGGGAAAGGTATGACTCATATGGCTGTGGTTGCAGCTCTATGGCTAGGATTCAGTAGCATCCTTGCAACTGCCTGGTGCTAACATGGGAGCAATCAATCAGGCAGTGACTGCATGTCTTTTTCCATCTTTACTGGTGCTGGGCAGGGGGGATTGCATGAATGGTAGCTTCTCTGAATAGACAGGAGATGTGCAGAAAACCTCCTCAAAGCCAGAAATACATGGGAGACCCTTGAAGGCAGTGAGGCAATGATTTGGGGATTTTTTTTGCTTTATAAGCCATTATTTTGCATGTGTTTAAGGTTTTACATGTATAATATTTACACTGGGCCTTTTTCTAAAGTATCGTTATTTAAATTTCTATGCAAATGCCTAGTGGATGGAGGGGAGCATGGAATGCATACAACATGGTGCCTGCAAAAAGCTCTGTGGTCCAGTAGATCTTGCTTCTGCAATTCTGATGTTTCATCCCATTCCCCTTCCATTGTCCTTCCTGTCCTTCCCTTCTTGTCTCTTAATAATAGCTGAATTAGATGTATAGTAGAGTGAAGTTGTTCAGGAGCATCTGTGGGATTTGGAAACAAAAGTCCAATTGAAAATCAGTGGGCCTTGGGCCCTAAATCCCGTTAGAGAAATTGCAAGTAGTTGATGAGCTAAAACTGGGACAGCAGCAATACAGCTGCTAGAGAGGTTGGGTTCATCGCTGCTCTGGCTTTTTATGCTTTGTGTGATTTGAAGTAAAGAGCAGGGTTCTGCCATACAAGAGACAAAAACACTCTTCTGTTTGTTTATTTTGTTTTGTTTTTTCCAGGAGATGTGGCTATAGCAAGGCTAAACAAGATCCAGAAGAAGAAAAGATGCATTTTCATAACGGCCACAGTGAGTAAAGACCAAACACACAGATATGTGTTTTTGACTGTCAGTAGTAAGAGATACAACTGAGAGGTGTTTTATGGTTTGGTTTGGGGTTTTGGGGAGGATTTTTTGTATTTTGCTTGTTTTGAATTCTGGGTTTGCTGGTAATTCACAGAAGGTTTTTGTGTTCTGCTATTTAGTAAGTCCACATCTGCCCCTACTCTAAGCTCCATGGAGAAATGAATATTTAAACAGGTATTATATGTGCCCAGCTATTGACACACCTGTACATTGCAACAGATCTCTCTAGCAAGACATTTTGTTCTGTCCTCTGTCTTTGCTGTGTGACCCAAAGTGCTATTAATTTTGCCCAGTCAGCACAAAACAACTTTACATTTTTGTCATTTGGACGTGTTAGTCCAGAATACCTGCTTGAAACCCTTACTTCACCCCAGCCAGCCATAAGGACTAAACCCCCATTTACTTTTTGTTTGGATGCCTTTGCAGAGGCATGAGAAGTAATGCTTACATCTTGCTCCTAGGAAGTTTTCAGAAATACTGTGTTAATGCCCTTGTATACAAAAACCTCTGTGGGGATGCTAGAAAGTACAGCTCATGGTTACTATCAGTCCTTCCGAACACCCAAAGCCAGTGTTTGAAAAGCCTTCCGTCGTCCAGTGCTGTGGGATCTGGGGATGGGTAACAGCAAGGTGCCTTTCAGGATGGAAAAGGCAAACGCATCTTGTGAAAGTCAAATTTCCATTAGTGCTATGTAATGAAGGCAGCAGGAAGCAAATCAATTAAAAGCCACAGTGTAATGTAGCTGTCTCATTAGACTGATGAGCAGTTCTTCATGTGAGTAGCCTTAATGATTGTCAAAATAAACTTATAATATAGATAATGAAAATAGTTCTTTTTCCTCTCATGTCCTGGAGAAAAAGCCTGCTATTGATTATATTTATACTGGTACAACCCACAGGATTTGCACTGCAAATATTCAGTTCATTTAAATCTCAGTAACTCCATCTGAAATAATGTGGCTGATTGATGAGCTAATCTGTGACTAGTAGGGCATAATTTATTGCAGGTCTCCATCAACCCCTATCTATTCAATTTGCTTTGTGAATTGTTCACTTAACATTTTGCTTTTTGTACTTTTCCTCCTGGCATACCCTTTCCAGATCCAGAAAAAGGTCCTTTTGTATCAGATCCTGGACCAGCCCTTTACACAGCACTGAGAAGGAATTTTAGCTGTGCATCATTCCAGCTCAGCAGTGTCATGTGCTTTTCTAAATACAATGAAGTTACATGTATGTCACATATAAACTGAATGTCATTTTCCAAGAAAGTTGTTTATTTTTTCCATAGAAATAAGTTTCCCTGCTGCAGTTTTCCTGCTTTTCCAGCAAAGCAAATTGCAACAGACAGGAATATCTATTGCCCATCTTCTGTCATGCCATGTGCCATTAATGCTTTTAATTTGTGTTTCCAGTTAAGCTGCCTGGAGTAAGGACCTACATTGACCCCCACACCTATGAGGACCCTAACCAAGCTGTCCATGAGTTTGCTAAGGAAATTGAAGCTTCATGCATAACCATTGAAAGAGTTATTGGAGCTGGTATGGAAATGCATTTCATGGCCCTTAGCAGCATAGGGGGTTGGCTTTCTTAACACGAGAGATCAAGGAATGGTCGTGAAATACTTGTGCTGTTAGGTACCCTGCAAGTGATGAGGAGTGTGTTCCAGCTGAAGTGTGAAACAAAACCTGTCATTGTCTGCAGTTTTGAAATTCAGGAACTGAACTGAAAATGGCACAAAATGGCCACATTTGGGCCAAGCTCAGTTATCTTGATGGATGCTAAGGGTTCAGGTTCTTTTCACCATTTTAACCTTTTTCTCCTCTCCATTAAGGTCAGTCTCAAACCAAAAAGTAAAGATAAGAAGTCATCGACAAAAAAACCCCACAAACCAAAGTCCAAAGGTTTCAGCTTCCTTGATTGAAAGAAGTAACTCCCATTTTTTTCTAGTTAAGCTGTTTGTTTGGACTTGCATCCAACCTTAGGAATATTTTCTATCCTCTGAAATTGTGGTTTTGGAGGTAATTTACTGTTCACCAGAAAGAAAGAAAAAAAAAGATCTATTTTGGGTCATAAAATAAGAAAGGGTTTATAGTCCATAAAAATATATGTTGCTGTGAAAGGCTAACAGCATTCCATCTATGTAACTTACTAAAGGAAGGTTAAGAAGCAAGTGGCTTGTGTTTTATGCAAGCTGTCTACACAGGATGATGATAAAGGATGTGACAGGACCCTTTCATCTGCTAGACAAAATATAAAATTAGGAAAAAGCCCAATAGACTATGGGACATAGCTGTTTACATATAGGAAAATGACTTTTTTCCTCCTACTTTGTTTTTTGGGGTTTTTTTTTGTGCTTATGAATTACTTGACTTGTGGTACACTGACTAACACTGACTATTTGAGATGGCAATCACTGTGATGTTCAGCTTTCCACATCCGTGACTGTGGAACAGCCCCGCGTGCTTTTGATCAGTTGTCTATAGGGGCTGGGGCTGCTTACTGTAGATGGACATGTGTAATGCATTCCTTCAAAGTGCTGGGATCCATTCTTTCTGATTTTGCTCTGAAGGTGAATTTGGGGAAGTCTGCAGTGGGCGGCTGAAGCTGCATGGAAAGCGTGAGTTTCCAGTGGCTATCAAAACTCTGAAGGTAGGCTACACGGAGAAACAGAGGCGAGATTTCTTGGGAGAAGCAAGCATCATGGGGCAGTTTGACCACCCCAACATCATCCACCTGGAAGGTGTTGTAACAAAAAGTAGGTACAAGTTGCTGTGGACTGCTGTTCTGGAACTCTGGCTGATGGGAGAGTTGGGTGAGGGAAGTAAAACTTGGGTAACATGTGTTTGACTGTCTTTCCTAATTTCTCAAAAAACAGTGAATTTTCTTTGCCTGAAATGTCATACTCTGTAGGTCCAGACAGGAACAAGTTTCCCAATATTGTTAAGAGGTTTTGTGCCCAAAGGATTTTGGTGTTCTTTCAGCTAGAACAGATAGATAATGGATAAACAGATGAAAAACGTTAACTCCCTCTGCAAACCTTGCCTCACCTAGGCATGATGCGTGTGGCCTAAGACACAATCCCTCTTCAAAGGCCTGAAATTAAATGATACAGAAATAGGAGATGATATGCTTTGCCAGCCTTAGGCAGTGGGCAGGTGATGGAGACGGCTGTAAGCCTGGGACGTCTGAATGCCGGTGGAGTGAACTGCCTGACTGCTGCCTCCTAAGTAGTTCAGCAGCACCTACTGCCTGCAAAATGCAAAAGCATTTTGAACACAGTGATGCTAAGCCACCCGCTAAGTTTTCTGAGAAGTCTTACTTCTTATTCCTGCCTTTATTTGTTTGCTTTTGAAACCACATGGGCTCTAGGATGAGCAAAGATGTGCCAAGAAGCGATTTCCCTGGCAGGGAAAAGAGGAGGATTTTGCTACCAAGAGTCTGGGAAAAGTAAATAAATATATTAAAAAAGAAAAACCACCAACTCCTGATGATTTCCAGCCATCATATTTTGAGAAACTACTGAAGCAAAGCCCACAGGAGGGTAGTGCTGAGCCTTGTGATCACTCACAGGGCATGTGAGCAGGGACAGAAGTTAGCTGAAGTTTTCTTTTCCAGACACAGGGAAGAAGAACAGCAATGTAGCTGAAGACAACAGGACTGTGTAAAATCACAATTAAGGCAAGCTCCCTCTGGGATCTGCTGGTGATGCCCATAGTTATAGTTACTGCTGATGCTGGCATATAGCTTATGAGAGGGCTTGAAGGCTTGGGGAAAATGCGAAATGGCTGGCAAAACATGCAAGCATGAGAGTTATTAAGGTCTGACTGCTCAGTTAGCAAAATAACCCTCCATAACTTTTGCAGCCCAGTTCTTCTCTAAATTACCATATTCATCAAAGATAAGGGCAGAAGAATGTCTTCCCTATTGTCTTCATGGTTGGTAATGTCAAAGCTTAGCTACTACTGTTCAAATGCTGTTGTTTGAGGCCATGTGGTTGCGGTTTGTCATTCATCAGAGGCAGCATCTCCAAAATTTGCTATTTTGTAATCAAAAGCCTTTTCTTGCATTTTTCCTTGAAATTGCATTTCCTAAAACTTTCAAGAAAAGAAAACAAAAAAATAACCAAGATAGGTTTCTCCCCAGAAATTGAATAAATATGAAGATCTGTCAGGGTCTCCGTGTAAACTCCTTAATGCATAAAATCTCCCATTTCTAGCCCTGGAGGGATGCAGGATATTGGGCAAGAAGCCAGTGATGATTATACATCCATAAAAGCTGCTCCTGACACAGGCTTGAGTCTTTCTGTCTGCTGAGGCCTCAGGGGATGGGTGGCAATCCCACTTTTAGAAAGGATGTGCCTCCTTAGTGAGGTTTCTTTTATATAATGTGGCTGTCTGCTCCAAAGGCCATGGAAGTGCTGGGAGTTTTACATCTAAGTTGGACTTGGGGCAACTGTAGTTTGGATGCAAGGACGCATGTTCACTATGAGTTCCTCATTAGCTGAGTAAATGCTTGTTTACTGCACTCAAAATTTTTTCCATCAGGCATCTGGAGCATCTTCCCAGCTTTTTTATTTTCTTTTAAATGGACTAAAACAGCTTTTATGAATCCCAAACTATGCTGCTATCTCCAAGTATTGTTTGACTTCTTTTTCCCTTCAGTATTTTAGTCATTGGGCTGTTGTAGATTCAGATCTTTAGGGTAAAGTGTCTTTGCTGCATCATGATTTACTTTGGAAGTAAATTAAGTTAAATTGAATTGGGCCATTTTTAATTCTGAATGGGAATATCCACATAGGGACTTAATACCATTTAACTAATCTAGTTCAAATGTACACCTTAGTTAATTTGGACTAATTATCTTCATTGTCCCTGTGCAGACAAGCCCTTAGCTATTTCCACTTTACAAAGGTAACGACAGTCCTGTTTTCATTTGCATCCTTTTGGTTGCACTGAAGGTGTGTGCATTGCATTAATGCACTGATATGAATGACATCTACACACATTTTATGGCCCTGTAATGCCAGGAGGGAGCCCTACTAATATTGAGAATCAGCCCAGTGCTTTAGAAGGGCCAATGTTTACTTTTAATTGACTTTGTTGAAAAATAGTCTATTTGTATCTTTTACTTCCATGCTTTTGGATATGGGGCTAATTTATACCACAGTTACTGTCAACCTGCAGCAGTCAGGTAATGAAACATAAGTGCCAGAAATCATATTTTCTTTTCTCTGATGGTGACCAAAGGCAGGGGTCTGAAGGAGGTCCCCCAGAATGGTCATGTAACAAGATGCCGTCTCACTGCAATGCTGCCTTGTAGTGTCAGAGATAAGGGACCCCATGCTACAGCTGAGGGTTTGTTGTGGTTTAAGCCCAGCTGGTAACTCAGAACCATACAGCTGCTCGCTTACTCCCCCCAGCTTCCTCTCCCCACTCCAGAAGGAATGGGAGGGGAATCGAAAGAATGCAGCTCCCACGGGCTGAGATAAGAGCAGTCCAGTAACTAAGGTATAACACAAACCACTGCTGCTACCACCAATAATAACAACAATAATGGAAATAACAAGGGAAGAAAATACAACCGCTCACCACCCACCGACCAGTACCCAGCCTGACTGAGCAGTGATCTAACCCTTCCAGGTGACTGCCCCCAGTTTATATAGTGGGCATGGCGTGCTGTGGTATGGAATACCCCTTTGGTTAGTTTGGGCCAGGTGTCCTGTCCCTGCTTCCTCCTGGCTTCTTCTGCCCCTCCTCAGCGGCAGAGCATGAGAGGCTGAAAAGTCCTTGCTTGGAGTTAACACTACTTAGCAAGAACTAAAAACATTGGTGTGTTATCAGCGTTGTTCTCAGGCTGAAAGTCAAAAACACAGCACTGCACCAGCTACTAAGAAGGAGAAAAATGACTGCTACTGCTGAACCCAGGACATGGTTTAATGTTTAAAAACAAAAAAATGCAAAAAATTCAGGTATACCTGGGATTTTCCTTCCCTGTGTAGCTACTGATATGTTTGCCAACCTATGGCAGCATTACATGAGCTCTCTCCTTCCTCTTGCATGTAGCCCATGTACATAGACAGAAGGCTGTCATCCTTGAAGGTGGAGCCCTTTACTTCTTCTGGGAATTAAGGATGTTTTTCATGTCTCAAAGGTGCATTTCTCGTATCAAAAGTAATACTTTCAGCAAGCTCAGAAGCTCAGGAAGAAACAGTGATATTAGCTTAAAAGAACTGAAATAGCTCAAGTCCCTCATGCTGCAAAAATAGTATCTGCACAATGAGTGTTTTGATTGACAAGTTTACAATTACCTTTATTATGTGGATAATTAAGCAGTAAATTAGGCAAATAGTTAAGATAACAGGAAAGTGGGAAGATTAGGATCAATCTAAATGGTAGAACATGTGCTGATTTTTAGGAGCATTTACCTTCATGTGCATGTTATGACACACAGCAGTTCTCGTTGATCATTTCTATGAAAAACATTTATAATGCACTTTACAAATAATTGACAGTTCCTCTTTTGTCTGTGCTTCATGCTAGCTAATGGAAATTGATTTAAATAAAAAATAATTTACGTGTTCTTATAAGATTTCATTGAATTTACAAGGGCTGGAGCACACCACATTAATTATTGCTATGTCATTGTGGCAAGCTAGCGAGAAATTAGATATAAAATCTGAGCAAAAACTATATAAAATTACCATTAAAATGACTCAGGGATGAAAATTAATCAAATGGATTTGGAAAAACATTATTATTCCTGTCAACAATAGGAGGCCAGGACTTTTGTTAAGAACTTTTATTTTGATTTCCACTCAACTCATTCCACACTTAATTTGCTTTTGTTCTGCAGCATAAATATTCCTATTCTTTCTTCCAGATGTGTTTACAAGGATAGTCACATGGGATTAGTTGAATTACAAGGGGTGTAATACCATTCTGTCCTGGTCTCAGTTTTGGTGGTTACCAAGCTCACACAGATTCTTCAGATTATCCTTGCAACCTCTTCCTCAAACATTGCATATACACTTTAGGGCTTGGCACTCCACCTATAATACAGGATTTCTTTTTCATCCCCTACTCCTCGATTCCCCTATATCTACATATATTATGGTAAAACCTATTTTTATCCTGCTGGGACAGCAGTGTCTCAGTGTAGATTTACTGTTGCATGGCTGCATATTCACATTCAGATGCATTATGAAAAGACTTTATTATTGTTCATATTATTTTAAATAAAATGCTGACAAACTCATGCACTTTTTTTTCCAGGCAAACCAGTAATGATAGTAACTGAATACATGGAGAATGGTTCTCTGGATACATTTTTGAAGGTAATTCTTAGATTCTTTTTCCAGGGGAACCTTGATTACAATTTGCGTTCTTTGCAGATGTTTAATATCAATGAAAATGTTTGCTGGGTGGTGGTCCAGCTGTTGATGCTGTCTGGAGGCAGGAGTAGCTTGGTTTTCTGATCTACATTTATACAGCATCATGAAGGACCTGGTGTGTACATTGGTACGAACAGATAAGAATAAATTGGAGGATATTATGTTTATTTTAGAAGGATATGATGTTTATTTTAGAAAGCAGTCTACTGCATGGAAATGATTAACTTAATCCTGCAAAATTTGATGTGTTTCAAGAGCACATCCATACTACATCATGGCAAACCCCAGACTTGTCAGAGTTTTTCCATGAAACATAAGAGCTAGTGAAGGAAGGGAGGATAGAGGAAGTGGTTAGAAATGTGGTGTGGCAACATGGGGAAGAGCCCCTAACACCAGATATTTGCACATGGACTTCAGGTAGGATTTCTATGCAACTTGGTGCCATTCAGTTGGCTGACTTGGAAGCAGCTCACTTCTCTGCCTTTATACTCATAACTACATGTGTTTACTCGCAGTCATTGTCTCTTTATCAGTCACCAGCAGAAATAGCTTGCTCCTTGATCTCCCGTTAAAAGAACTACATTTCCTTAGCTTTGTTTCTAAAGATCCTAATCCAAACAGCGAAACTTTGAAAATCTTCATGGTCAGAGCATGAGAGTAATGAATTATTAATTTCCCTGGTTTTCTCCCCTGGAGACTTGCCTTTGCAGTTTATTCAAGCACACACAATGCTGAGGGTGCAGAGACTTTCAACTGATCAAATGTCTCCTTCCTTCTGCAGAAGAACGATGGGCAGTTCACGGTCATTCAGCTGGTCGGGATGCTGCGAGGTATTGCATCAGGAATGAAGTACCTTTCTGACATGGGTTATGTACACAGAGATCTGGCTGCCAGGAATATTCTAATCAACAGCAACTTAGTCTGCAAGGTGTCAGACTTCGGTCTCTCCAGAGTCCTAGAAGATGATCCCGAAGCAGCATACACTACCAGGGTGAGTTATGAGCTCAAGAAAATGATTGAGCGCAAGTAAAATGTATTCCTGCCACATTTTGGTGTTCAGGCTCTCTAGCAAAGAAGTTTCTACAAATCCAGAGCCCTGTGCACAAGGGTTTAGCCAGGTATTACCAGTTAATCATTGTCAGATTAATTTTGCAAATGCCTGTAACTTCGTAGTAGAGGTGGCCAAATAAGGCAGAATTTAACTAGTAACTTTACGTTAACTAAGTTCATGTTGGGCACGTGAGTTGAATAGCAAACTTCACAAAGGTGTAAGGCTTCCTTCTGTCCTCTTTAGTGAATACCAAAGGGAGGAAAGAGAAAGAGTGAGTGCTTTGCTTGGGCATCCATGCAGAGATATAAAACAGTCTTCTGGACAATTTGACACTTTTGAAACTTTGGTGAGCATGTAATATTGTTGTAAATGATGCACGTGTTCTGTAACATTACTCTCTTGAAGGTAATTTCCCCTAATCTGAGAAAGAGCTGCTTCAGCCTCAGTGCTCTGCCCTTTTCCACCCTTTAGTCATCCTTTCATGACATCAGCCCACCTATCCCAGTGCAAGGCCACATGGCCCCAGCACCATGGAGGAAGGGTGGGCAGGATCCATCCTCAGCAGCACAGGGTTGGAGAGAGCCTCCAGTGTTCACGGCAGTGATTGGCACACCCAGATGTGTCCTGTTAGCGTGCTCTTCCAAGGGTATTATTTAACAGGTGGTGGGAGCTCTGGGTCACATTCCTAGTTCCTGCGGAGATCCGGGAAAGGTCTTTCAGCTCTTGGCAGTCACAGCCCCACAATGGGACTCAGTGCACGACTGGACTGGAGTTTCCCTGCAGGCTGGAGGGCTCTTGGCCAGCCCTGCTGTGATTCGAACGTGCTGCCATGTGCTAATTGGCACTGCTGAGAATCTGGCCCGTCACTTAAGGCATGTGCTGATAGGCCTGTGAATAAATAATTACTGGAAGAAAGGACTTTTAAAAATCAACTTTGAAAATGTATTCCAAATTCTGCCTTTTTCCAGTAACAAACACTGTTAGGGGACATTCAGGGAGACCTTCCAATACTTAGCTCAACACTGAAAGGGATGGACTTCGCAGTGAAATATATTTTTAAATAAATCAAGGGAGGCAATTCTTTAAACCCAATGAGAAAAATATTCCTTAATTCAAACTTTCCTCTTCCTCCCCTCTTCCTTCTCAGAGCTGGTCTGAAGCTTGATTTCTAAAATGGTAGAAAGGGGAAGAGGAAACAGCAAAGTGCCTTTGACAGCTGTGGCATCATTTTCAGCCCCACAGCAGAAGCCAAGCTGACTGGTCTTTGCACACACAGGTTTCTGTGCTAGCTACACAGCTTTCTCTGCAGGATCAGGACTGCATTAAAAAAAGAAAAGGCATTATTTCTGCAGCAATTTGCATGAATCCCACATTAGATCAAAGTCTTCCTCAGCTTCAGAGCTGTCTGCTCCCCCCTGGCTCGCTCTCAGAAATGGAGGAACTGTATTCCCATACCAGCCCGCGCAACATAATTGAGATGTTGATCCTATACATGTCCCAGCATTCAAACAGCATTCAAACAACAAACCTTCAGGACAGCCAATTAGTAGGCAGCCTACAAATGCTTATGGGCTGAGTTAATGTGGAAAAGGGCCCCATGCTGTCAAACAGATTTACTTTAAAATTTGATGTCTCTTTCCAGAGAGAAAATAACATCCCTTGATGCTCTAGGAAGTGCTGCTTTATCCTCCTTTGCATGTTCTCTGCCCTCCTCTACAATCTGGTTTTGTTTATTTTGTTTTTTATTTCTTTTTCTTTTGCTTCTAGGGAGGGAAAATCCCCATCCGATGGACAGCACCTGAAGCGATTGCCTTCCGCAAATTCACATCGGCCAGTGACGTCTGGAGCTACGGCATCGTGATGTGGGAGGTGATGTCCTACGGCGAGAGGCCTTACTGGGAAATGACAAACCAAGATGTAAGCATGTGTGACAGCTGCCGCGTACCGGGACTTTGAGGGCTTTGGTGTTCATTCTGCAATCAGAGAGGCAGGATGGGAACAAGAGGAGGAGAGCTGCTGTAAAAATGGCTTTGCTCCCCTATGCCTGACAAAAATGTTCTTCCCATTTGGTGCTCTTTTTTTTTGCAGCAGCAGCAGCACTAGAGAACCGACTGTGCAGAGGGAAATGTGTCTGTACAGAGGCAAGCCTGCTTCCCCCAGCAGACTGCTGGAGCTTCACTAATGCTGTTAGAGCTGGAGCCCGTCCCTCTTCTGCTTAATGACAAAGACTGCCAGGGGACAGATACTGATAAACTGGCAGCATTTCAGTTGTGTGTTCAAACCCCTGCTGCCACATAAAGCAGAAACTCAGGGGAGTCATGGTAAGGGCTTTGTTTCTCTGCACAAAAGCTGGGTGATTTGATCTAGTGACAGCAGTCCAGAGAGCTGTCTTGGTTGCCCTTGCATTGCTGATCTCGAGAGAATAATTTTGCTCCTGTTGTGAACATCTTGTAAGTCTGTGCAAATGCAAGCTCTTAATGCTTTGTTTGTACAGCACCCTCAAGTTCCCTTGGTCCTGTGCACCTGCTTTCTTGAGCCTCTGACCTCAAAGCCACCCTCTGAAGCTTTCTCCAGACAGGGAGATGCCTGTGGACACTGTTCCTCTTGTTGCAGCTCTGATCCCAGCCAGTGTATGGATCTCTTGATCCTGCTGCAGGGCTGAATCCTACCCAGAGCTCATCATAAGTATCTGTCCTTGTCTAAGGCTAAAAAAACCTATGCCTCGGGTTGCCAGATTTTCTATGCCTCACCTTCCTCTTCATACCTCTGAGAACCATGATGTGTGGAGGTCTCTGAGAATGCTGGTCAGTGCATGAGGTAGGGATCACCATAAAGCATGTGGGGCCACCCAAAGCAGCTTTCTGATGTGGAGGACAATGCAACCCTTGCATGTGGAAAAAGAGTCGTTCCTCATACCTTCCACTTCATTTCTGCAGCCCTGCTGCCTGTGGAGATGCTGCTGCCTGCTAGGCAAAGCAAGCAGGTCCTTGTTCCACCATGGTTTCCTCTGGTCACAACACCTGATATTTCATCCTTTTTTTGAGCAGCATCCCTGTAAGTTTCTGTCATTTCACTGGCAGCAAAGGCTCTGGCTGAACATTCTGTTTCTCCTGTGTTTTCTCTGCGGGCCTTTGCTATCAGTGGATGTTACTGCCGTTACTACCTGTCATGCCAAGCTGCCGTCTCATCTCACTTTGAGTCCAGGCGTGGAAATGAGTGGTACCTTTGAGGCGGTCACGCCATGCTTCTTGCCAGGGAGACAAGCTCGTTGTTTGGCATGAATGCGCCACCACTCCTGCACTGCCGAAGCTGTCACGTTTGCAGGGAGTTTGGTAAAGCAGCATGTATTTACATAGGGATTTATCTCAGTCAAATACAGAGACTTTTTTCCATACCCTGTGCGGAGAATGCAGCAATTGAGAGCCAAGCTTTTTTTGTCACACTGAGCCCTGTAACTATCTTTAATGCTGATGCCTCAGCATAGCACAGATGTTGTTCAGTAAATGCAAGGCTAAGATTCAAGCTGGTGCCAGTAAAATAAGGCTCTGTGGCTGGGGAAGTCCCATGTCTGGATAGTACTGCTATGAATATCCACGCTTTGCAGAACTGTTCTGAAAAGCCCAAATACCTCCATGCACTGTGGGGCATGGTGAATTTCATGCTTGCCTGAAGGGAGGTGGATGGGGGATTGGTTTCTTTAGCAGCAGAAAGCAGAAGGCTGGTGAAATGTTTATGAGCATCAGTTCTGTCCAGGTTTTGCTTGGGTTACCTCTGCCTCTGAAGGTGGCAAGTGCCTGAATGCTGGAAGCTTTTATGAAACTTGATTCAGTGCTATGGCATGTTTCTCATGTGATTTATGCCTTCCTCCTCCATCTTCTGAAGGCTGCCTTTTCTTCTTTCCTCCCCTGCTTGTCTTGTCAGAAGAATCAGTGATGTTAGATACAGCTTTAGCTTTCATGCAGAGGACCAGGAGTCTCTACTCATGTGAATTTCGGACTCCATTGCACAAGAATTTCTTGTTGCATGGGCTGTAATTAAAGCACATTGTTTGCAAGCACAGTCAGTAATGAGCAAAATGATTCTCACCATGTTACAGCTGGATTGCTTTAAAGGAGATGCAGTGCTATAGGGCAGGCAGCATAGTTACTGCAAGGGCTACAACCATGCTGTAGAGTCGTGCTAGTTTCTGAATGACCTTCTAAAGATGCTTTGACATGACCACAAGATAAGGCTTTGATTCAGGAATTGTTGAGAGGAATTTTGTGGCCTGTATTACACAGGTTGCTAAGCTAAATGATCACAGTGGTTGCTTTTTAGTATTCACACTGGTAGTTTTTTGAAAACAGAGCTAGAAGTGTGCTTTGATTTACTGGAATAGACTATCCCAAATCATCCTCTCCCAAACACCCAGTTCAGTAACCCAAATCCATAAGTGAGAAGTGTTTGTCCAGAAGAAGAACAGGGACAAAAATGCCTCCTTGGGTGCAAATTTTAGCTCTCCAAGTCTTACAAAGCAGTAAACACTGATGAATGGAATGGCAAATGTGCCATTTTCTTATTTTCTAACTGTTGTGGTGGCTACAAGTGACTTGGTCTCTGTTGCTTCACTCTTTTGCTCCTGTTATTGCCAGACCCCCAAGACACCTTCAGATGCAGGAGTCTATTTCAGCACCGCAAAGTATTTTGATGCTGTTTACATTGTATCGCTAGAACAAACGACGTCCTGTAAATCTAGTTAAAGACATTGACTGTGATGTTACTAACTGCCAGGAATATCAAGCATGCATAACCCTACTGCAGATGTAGTTCTGATATTCTGAGCTGGTGCCAGATGGTCTGCTCTCAGTCTTGCTACTCTTTTCTTTCTGCTACACCTGGAAGATGAGCTGTTTTTGCTATAAATACAGATGTGGACACAGCAAATAATATTCTTGTGGCTGTGCCACACTGAGGCTTTTTTTATTAGGATAGCTGCAAATCTAGTATCAAGAACTAGCTGAAAAGCATGATGTGAAGAACAGACAGTGCAGATAGCATAGTGTGGTGGGGCTGGTTTTTGATGTTGCAAGCAAAAGTCAGGTCATTGAAAAGATGCTTTGCAAGCACAGGTTGGGTAGAGAGCAGTGCAACTGCACTACTGACAGATGAAATCTTAAATGCACACAAAAGCACTGCAGGTCTTGTGGGTCAGATCTTCAGATGTGCTCACTGCATTTGGAGAAGATTACAAAGTCGCACCTACTTCTCTACTATGTACATCCTTAGGGAGTTTGAGGTTCCCACTACTGCTGCTCAGCCAGCCCAGCTCATTCCTGAGACTTTTCCACTTGGCAAAAAGCCATGTGGTGGAGGATAATTTGAAAGTGATACATGTGGTCCTGAATTTCGGAGCCTTCTGAAATGCAATGCCAGCTTAACACAGCTCTTCCTGTACTGCACATATAGAAACTAAAGATCAAAAAAACAACTTCCATGCTAACCACAGCACCTTCTTTTTGAACACAGGATGTTTTCAAATCATGAGATGGTGCCTAGAATGAATAGCATCTAATGTAGCCCTTCGAGTCCATCAGTCAAGCGCTGTGGTTTTCCACATTGCAAATAGCTGCTTCTAGCTCCTTTTGGACAAGGAATCTTGGGAGTAGAGGGTGTGAAGATGGGCTGCCGAGACTCTCTTGGCATGATCACAGACCCCTGTGGCTTGAAACACAAGCTGTGTTCTCCTGAAAGTTGTAATGGTTCTAAAGAACTGCTGAGCTTGAAGCCCTGCTGTAAATCTGCCCCAAACTGGGGAAAACAAGTTGCTTTATTCAATTTTGCCCTCATTTATCCATTTCTGCCTTTCAAGAGGGATGGCAGCACATATGCATACCACTTGTTTAAGATACAGAACCAGAGATGGTTTGTATTTGATATCAGTGTAACAACCCTCCCCTGGTTTTAATTTATATACTTTTTGGGCTGACATTTTAAATTCCTGGCAGAAATGTGGCCACACTAAGAAACAACTAGACCCAGACAGTGTTGAATGATATATGAGATGGTTATTCTGCCTCTGCCTCGAATCCATCCATCAATTAGCATTCAAAGTCTCTTTTGAAATGCAGTCAGACTTTTATTACTGTAATACAAATTTGTGGTCTAGCACATGCTTTTTCATTTAGAAAGAAACCAACATCTGAATAAATAAAATCACTGTACTTCAAGAAGATGCCAGAAAGCCCCTCAGGCTGCTTTTCATGGACTTAGGATAGGTTCTGGGAGTTTCCTGGTATATTACCTACAGCCCTCAGCTGTGCTTTGAAGAAGTGAGACATGACAATCTGCACCCCCCCTCCCCCTGGCTGCAGCAGTGCTGTGTGGCTTTCTAGATTCATTTTGCAGTGACCAAAACCTAAGTTATTCAACCCATCCCACAGACAACATGAAAGACAGTGAAGTTTTCTGGGTTTGCCTCGTGTGTGGAGCTGGGGAGTTGTGAGATTTTACTTGAGCATATTGCTGGTTCCAGAGTTCTCTGTTTAAGTCAGTTTGCATTTGGGGAAAAGACGAGAGGAAGGAAAGCAAGCCATCAGCCTTGTGTTTTGTCTCCCGTAGGTGATTAAAGCCGTAGAGGAAGGCTATCGTCTGCCAAGTCCCATGGACTGCCCTGCTGCTCTCTACCAGCTAATGCTCGACTGCTGGCAGAAAGACCGCAACAGCAGGCCCAAGTTTGACGAAATTGTCAGCATGTTGGACAAGCTCATCCGTAACCCAAGCAGCTTGAAGACATTGGTTAATGCATCGAGCAGGTACAAATTCGGGCCATAGCCATTTCTCAGAGTGAGATTCTTGTCTTGAATACCTGCCCCTGGGGTTAAGTTACCACTTAATATTTAGCCTATGTGTGTCTGCAGGTGGATATTACTCCAGTTTAATTATGTCTAGGGGATTTTTCCCAAATATACTTCTGTTGAAATTGGCAGGCAGGTGAGCAATTCAGCTACTGTACAAATGCAGTGCTGCTGCCACAAAGAAAATTACTATGACCTGTCTTTCAGAAACATGAATTTCAGAGGTATTTATAGTTCTATGATAAAGCTACCTGTGCTCTATCACAAGATTAGAGAGGGCAAGACTTGAGTGCAGGAAGTAGGTAGGAAACACTGCTCAACTTGTCTGCCTGTTGACTTCATATTGGTGATACAAATGAAGAGCATCTCTTGCAAGTCTTAGGATATGCAAAGATCACAGATGTTGATAATACCAAGCTGCATGGTACAGTCCTCATGCTGGAGGGAAGGGATGCCATTCAGAGGGACCTTCAGAGGTGAGCCAGTGCCAACCTCAGGAAGTTCATCAAGGCCAAGTGCAAGGTCCTGCACCTGGTTCAGAGCAATCCCAAGCAGAAATACAGGCTGGGCAGAGAATGAATTGAGAGCATCCCTGAAGAGAAGGACTTGGAGTTTTGCTTGACAAAAGGCTCAAAGTGAGTCAACAGTGTGCACTTGCAGCCCAAAAACCCAAACCTATCCTGGGCTGCATCAAAACAAGTGTGATCAGCAGATCGAGGCAGGTGATCTTGCCCCTCTAATCTGCTCTCGTGAGACCCCACCTGCAATACTGCATCCATATCTGGGCCCCTCAACATAAGGAGAACATGGACATGCTTGAACGAGTCCAGAGGAGGGCCACAAAAACAGTCAGAGGGCTGGAGCACCTCCTTTTGAAGACAAGCTGAGAGAGTTGGAAAGCAGCCTTCCAGTGCTTAAAAGAGCCTATGAGAAAGCTGGAAAGCTGCCCTTTTTACAAGGGCATGTAGTGATAGACAAGGGTAATGGCTTTAACATGAAAGATTTAGATCAGGCATTAGAAAGAAATTCTTCATTATGAGAGTGGTGAGCCACTGGAACAGGTTACCCAAAGAAGCTGTGGCTGCCCCATCCCTGGTTCCCCTTTCAAGGCCAGTTTGGATGGGGCTTTGAGCAACTTAATCAAGTGGTGTCTCTTCCTGTAGCACGGGGTTGGAACTAGATAATCTTTAACATCCCTTCCAACTCAGACAATTGTATTCTATGTCCAAGATTCTATGTCCAAGTACATTCTCCCACAACCATTCCTAGGCATGCTAGCTGCCACTGCAAGTTGTGATAGTCTTGGTAACCGCAAGAGGATCTCTGTGATTCCCAGAGTTCTACACAAACTATTGACTAAAGCCATGTTAAGTTAACAGAACAGCAGGTGCTCAATTAAACATGAATATGAATAGCTACATGGCTACAATAAGGCAAATATGGTCAAGAAATAAAGCTGTACTTTAATCAAGAGAGATTAATATTTTTTTAGTGAGTTTTAGTAGCAGTGTCTCCACCATACTGGAGTCTTGGAGAGGTTTTTTCTATTTCGACTGGAAGGACACAAGTATTACTTCTGAGCCATCTGTGTTGCTAATCATTCAGTCCCTTGCAAGGTCATGAAGGAATGATGAATATAAATCATTGCTGCTTCACTGATGGCAGTGGAATTCCCCTAATTTACACTGAAAGAGGCCCTTCAGGAAAGCTTATTCTCTGAGGAATTAAAAAAAAGACACATCATTTTCCTTGGACAGGAATGAAAGGGATCTAAGATGAGGTTGGACTGGTAGTGTGGACCCAAGCAGATGTACAATTGTGAGTACCGTCTGAGCGAGTCTTGCACAACTGCATGTGGCTAATCTTACCTGCTCGACTGCTGTTGCTCAACTTCATATCCCTGTGCTGGCATCTCATTCACGGGGAGAGAAAAAACATGAAATCTCTGTTAATATTTAAATAAAAGGTAGATCTGATTCACCAAGCTATTTTACATGCATCATTTACCATCCGAAGAAGAAATTACTCTTATTAGCAATTAGATGTAGTGTCAGTCCCAGCAAACCTGCAGGAAAAGCTGTATGATAGCATAAAATATGTGATGTTTCTCTTTCATTTTCAGTTTAGAACAAGTAATTTTCCAGGCCTGTTACGCAGTGTTTCGTGCACTCTTTTATACCAAACTTTTATGCCAGAAAAGAGGAAAATAGGCAGTAAGCCATTTCCTTGAGCTGCTAAACTTCTTCCTCCATAAACAAGTCCATGCAATTCCAAACCTTTCCTTTTCAGAGCTTCTGTGGGTATTTTTGATGTGGATGGAGCGCCTGAACAGCAAGGCTTTGGGAATGTGTTTCTATAGTCACAGATTGCCATGCTCAACCATAGTAATTCCAAATGAATCATAGTTTCAACATACAGCAGCTGTAAAGGATTTTTTTATATATGTAATGTATTTTTTATGGAAATTCTCATTAATGCAAATAAGGGAGGAAGTCACTCTTTACATTACAGCATGTGCATATCAGTAGGTACCTCCTGACATTAGTGATGAAAATCCACTTCTCATGATGATTACTTAGGAGTTTTGAATTTCTTATGTGTATAAAATGTTATGGGAAGCCATTATGTTCTTGGTACTGCAAGCATTCACATTTTATTGGATCCTTCAGCATTGCTATTAAATAAACAAATAATACTAACGTGCTCGTAAAATATATGAAGGTTCCTGAAGTGCTATAATAATATAATATCCTAGCTTTCCTTCCAGTTGAAAGTTTTTAAGTATAATTCTCACTGTCAGAGGCTGACCCAGAAAAAATGGGGCTTTTTTACCTGTGGGTAATAATCTTTTTATGCAAGGCTTATGTTAGCTGTATGTCCTGGTTTATAAAGCAAGAGACAAATCTAGTTTCTTTCCTGGCTGACCTTGGACAGGCCCTCTTCCCTCTCTGCATATCATTAGTAGGGTGGTGGACCTGTACACGACATGGGTCGCTTGTGCCAAGTACTGTATTGGTGTTTCTGCTACGGTGAAGGGTTATTATTTGCCTAAATTTCTTCTTCTGTGCATGGCATCACTGAGCAGGTTGCAATTGCAGTAGAGAGGCCTTAAGCAAGGGTTCGGAAGCAGGTGTCTACCTCTGGATTCATGGTTGGAGCATTGCTGCTCTCTGCAGGGCTCGTCGAATGCTGCCCGTATCTGACATCCCCATGCAACTTCGCAGAAGCAGTCCCTGAAGTGTTAACAGCAGCCTGCCATTGATGGCCACTTCTAGGAAATGTAATTTGGCTTACGGCTTCTAGGCTGTGGCCTATCTTAAGTTAATTATGAGCTTTAAAGGAGAAGGATGAGGAAAACAGAGCAGGAAGAGTGAAATGGAAGACTTTGAAGTAAGAGTGAGCCTCCCTGCTGGCGAGAGGTAATGGGGATAGATGTTAGTCCTCTCCATTTTTGCTTGCATTGAGGACCAGAAATGGCAGGAACAGACTCTAAAGTGGGTGAAGTTACAGGATGTTTGAAACACAGCATATCAAACCTGCTGGGAGGATTTAGGCTGCAGCAGCCACTGAAACCATAACAAAAGCATCATCTTTACTATATAAATATGTGAGCAACTGAGTCACACTGGGTACATCTCAATACTGATTCTGTTTGCTTTTATGTTTTCGCTTGTTTTAGAGTATCAAATCTGCTGGTAGAGCACAGTCCACTTGGGAGCGGTGCCTACAAGTCGGTGGGCGAGTGGCTGGAAGCCATCAAAATGGGCAGATACACGGAGATCTTCATGGAGAACGGATACAGTTCGATGGATGCTGTGGCTCAGGTGACCCTAGAGTGAGTAGTGCCCAGATTATTCTCACATCATTTTCTGGAATTTAAGAGGGTGGGAAGACAAACCATTCAAAAACATGCAGGGATGACGCTGCAGAGAGGAAACCATTACCCTTTGCAGTCAGCAGTTTTTCTTTTAGCATCTGTATTGATGATAACAAGTACAGGCAAGACTAAAACTTAACAGTCACTACATTGGCAGTCACTAACTTAACAGTCACTTCTTTGGCTTCTTTACTCACAGAAATCAATGCTTCAGTTTGAATAAGTGCCTCTTAACATAATAGCAGTTGAATATTTGGGGTTATTGACAAATAAAAACCCCCACCCTATTAGTAAATGGATAGGAGCTAGAGTCTCTGCTGTGGTATACTGCTTTTACACCAGATTAGCTGGTTTCACAGTTGATCTGAACAGTCAAGCCCAGTAAGGCAAGAAACAGTATTCAACATCAACAGAAGTAAGCACAGATACAGCTGATGCCAACAGAAGAGTGTCAGCAAACCCACAGCTCTAGAGAACAGGCTCCCTGGTCATGACACTTCCATCTGAATGTGCCCTTGGTTTTTGCACACGAGTGTGACTACCATTGGTGTGACAGCATTCAAATGACTTGGTAAACACTTCACAGCTGCTAATTTGGTATGTTCCACTTTGAATTGCTTGCCTTGCTTATGTAATTGTGTCTGTACTTTCCTCCTGCCACTTCCTCAAACTGATCCCAAAGCCTGCCTTTCTGGCTGGGTTAATTAGAGCTTAGTTTAGTGCAGGCGTTAAGGCAGAATGGGAAGGATTATACTCCGTGCTACTCTGGAGAAGGTTGTGGCTCTTCTGACCACTTGCAAATTGCCAGTGCATACACAGAATCCATGCTGAGGATTAGGAATAAAACAAAAATCTCCACAGAACCACAGCAGTTCTCCTGCCTGCCACAGGGCTTGCTTTGATGCTCACTGTACAGGATAGGAGGTCCTTTGCACATGATGAGGGTTGGTAGCATCTCTATGGAGTTCAGTTTTGCATGACACATCTGCCCTCACTCAGATATTTGTACCATTCACATCACCAGTATTTATCCCTTAGACCTGGATATGCACCTCAGGATGCATGGATTTCTACTGAGATCCTTTTTCGTGTGCCTTGAGACCCTTACATGCCATTTCTGAGCTAATACTGCATTTACGTGCCATGTTACTTTGGCTTTTGAGCACTCCACAATTCTTAACCCACTCACCTGTTAAGGCAGTGCCCAGAAACACCCAGGCTTCAGGGCTCCATTTAGACTGGTGATCTACAAATTCTGCCCAAGAAAGAGGTCCATCCACAGAGTGGTCAGAGCCCACACAGCAGAAAAACCCAGATAGAGGCTGAGTGGAAAGAGGAGGGATAGGATGAGGCAGTAATTTAAAAGAAAAGGAAAATGTTGGAACATTCCCCTCTGCTGTGCCACTTCACACTTCTAACCCCAGTGTAAGTTCTGGTAGAAAACAAAGGTTGTCTAAATTATATCACAGGCTTGTTGCTGCTTGGCTGAATTAAAAAAGAAAATTAAGTCTCAATAAAGCTTCCAGTTTGCTCCTCTTTAGAGTTTTATGCAAATTCAAGAGCTCTAAAAGAAATTCTCAGAATTGAAATGTTTTGGTTTGGGTGAGAGAAATGTTGGGTTCGTCCCCAAATTAATGGTTGTTTTTGACAGTCAAGTAGAAGTTTACTTACTTATGCAGCTTTAAATGGTCTTAGCATCCCCCTGTGCTGACACAGTCTTAGCATCCCATCCCACTGACAAAACCCCTCATTTTCTTGAGTGCAACATTTTAGATTGTGAAATTGTCATTAATTTGACTTAAAATTTCAAATATTTCCCTACTCTTTGATATTCCAGAAATCTTAAATGTATCCCTCAAAAATCTTTTCAGGATACTCAAAAAGTATTTAAATTTTTTTTTTTTCAATTGGCAGTGATCCAAGAAATCCTTTATCTGTACAGTTCTAGCCAGAAAGGCAAGTTGGTTTAAAAGTCTTTAAATAAGATTATGGCTGCCAGAGATGCTCTGACCCTCACCAGCTGCAAACTGCCACTAAGGCCCCCTCCAATGGGTCCCAGTATGTTCTATATAGCACAAGCATCATCCTGCTCTGGCCTTTACTAGCCCTAGTGGAGACCACATGTCTGAGCTGCTCAGTTGCAGCTTTCTTCAGGGCTTTTACAGCAGCAGAGCAGTGCAGTGGGGCTGATGCCTCAGAGGCTGGGAAGCTTCTGAGTTTTGTTTGTGGGTTGTGTTCTTTTAAGCTAAAAGGACATATCTCATGAATCCATTTTGAATTTCAGTTGAAAATGAAAATGTTGAAAGTAACTCCCAATAGTTAGATATCCATGTCAGCAAATAAATGCCTTCCCTGCCTTGGACAAAGATGCATGAGTCAGGCTTAGTTCTTGAGCAGCTCAGCGCATCTTTGCATTAACAAAAAGGCTTGAACCTACTCTTATTTTGGGATAACTGTGGAAGGTTCATTAAAAAGCCAGCCAAGTATCCAAATCAAGACTTCTCTGGTCCTTCTCAGATATAGTAAAAAAAGACAAAAGACTACATTCTGAGCTATTACAAAAGGAGAAACCATCATAGTGGCTTAATAGGAAAGGTGTCCCATGTTGAAAACCTAAACTACATGCTCAGGCTGATGTAAACTGGTAGATTGCCCTTAAAACCAACAAAGGGTGGTTCCTAGGTGGGCTCAGCTGAGACTCATGGGCTCAGCTGAGACTCATGGGCTCAGCTGAGACTCGTGGGCTCTCCAGAGCATAAACACTGCAACAAGAGAAGTTCTTTAAAGGTTAATATATTGGGGGTTTCAGTTTTCTGGAGGTTTCAATTTTTTCTTCTCCCTGCAAAAGGGAGTCACAAACCATTTTGTACTCTGCAAAAGAGAATTTCGGTTAAATGTTCCTTGTCATTTTTAATAGAGGCAACTGTTCAGTATATTTCAGAGCTGGGACTTGGGGGGATCAGGTGAAAAGATGAACGGGACATCTGAAAGTAGCTTGCTTTCCCCAAATGACAACAGTAAAACATTCTTTACAATTTAAGAGGTTGCCTTCAAATACTGTCCAAAATGATCTTTTCAAAATTTAAACTGCATAGGAGACAGATGTGGAAGTCAAATGGAGAAAGAACAGGAGAATTGCTGCCAGAAAAGCCAAAAAAAAAAAATCAATGTAAAGAATTCCTAAAACCATCTGAAAAAAATTACTCGCGCTGTAGTAGGTGTTGGCCATAACGCTCATGGGACTGCTGACTGTGGGCACCCAGCCTGTGGCCTTTTTACAGGACCTGGTTGAAATGGTAGATGTTCAACATTTTTAAATTCTGCCACCATTTCCGCCCCCCCTTGCATGCAAAGCAAAATCCCAGTTACTGCCCTGCTTTTTTTTCAAACTGATGGCTGGATGCATTTATTCCAGAAAAGACTAATAATACTGACAAATTTCTGAAAGCAAAAGATTAAAAAAGCTAAAACTGGTGAATATCGCCCCAAGTCCTGAGCTCTGCCTGCTTAAGCAAAGTCCTGAAAATGTATGTGTTCAAACAAAGAGTGATTTCTACATTTAGCTCTAATTCTTGCAAAGGGATGAATCACCTTGTGAAAAGTGGAGCCTCACTCTCCACCCCCTCTTTCCAACTGGATATCAGACTTGAAGGCAACCTTTCCAGTGGATCAGACCTGCTCTTTAAACTTGTGGATCACCTAGTGACTTTGAGTGTGTCTGGATCTCTTTCAATCCACTGCAAGAATAACTTTACCAGGACAATACTCAAGAATAGATAGATCCATGACATGAGTTTCAGTTTGACCCTTGACTGGACCAATTACTAACCATGTGGACTACATACTTCCACCTTTTGAAAGATCTGTACTCACTGAATCTCAGGACACCCTCTTGTTTGTTATTAGATGAAGAACTCTGAATATTTGTAATATGTGCTGTGTTGCTTTGCATTGTATTTTTTTTCCTTCTAAAATAAAGTAAATTATTTATTAAAAGTTATACTGGATGAAGAATTTAAGAGTTCATCTGCTCTAGATGCTTATTATTAACCTGAAATCTCAGTCTTGAGATTGTGATACTGTGTCTGCTTCTGAACAAACCAATTCTCATCTCATAATCAAGTAGGATGGGAATAATGAATAAGAGCACATGAACTCTTAAAGTCCTTATTTGATGCTAAAGTCCCTAGCACGTGGATTCCTCTCTCTTTAGCATCTCCTGAAGGTCTTTGAGGTTGTTCTTATCACTTATTCAAACTGACAACTAACTCTCAGAGTAGCCCCATTTGATGAGGCAACTGTAGAGTTACACCACCTAAGAGTGGTGAAATCTGGCTTCGATAAGAGATGAAATACAAAATACCTGTGGTAGGTTGACTAGTGCCAGCCACTGAGATCTTCCAGGAATGTAGCCCTTTTGTTTGCATGACTAACTGGCTGATGAGGAGGGCTATATTTTATGTGGCATACCAGTCCTAGTCTACACTGTGTTTGACAAACTGGTCCATGGTGTATAAGTAGTTCTGTTTGTAAATAAAATGGTTTAAATATATTTCTTACTATGTGGAGACTGTGAATTCAACCCTTGCAAATGGAGGATATTGCAGGGAAGAAGATACTGTGTTGTCCCTGGCACATTGCAATTGAGCTTCTGTGCGAGGCAGTGGTAAGAGAGCAGCATGCGTTCAGCTGTATACAGGCTGGTTTGGATGAGCCAACACCTGTTTGCCCTTTTGTTTCCTTGGCTTTTTGGTCAACTTAGGTCAGCTTCTTAGTGCTGTGTTGGCAAGTAATTTGAATTCCTGCCTGTTCCCATTTTCAGCCCTATGTAAATGAAAGACAAATGAAAAGGGAAAACTAATCCCTGAAACAAAAATAAAAGTTGTCTGATTGCTTGGGGGGGTTAAGTATTTTGAAGCAGAGAGACACCACAGCACATGGTTGCCTGGCCCCTGTGGTGCTTGTGCTGCTGCATCTCCATGGCCTTGGGGAGTGCCTGTGCTGCTGCTGCAGTAGCACACACAAAACCCAACACTGGTGATCAATCACTTGCACAGCAAGGTGCAGCCTGGAACCTGATTGCAGGTGTCGTTTGTCCAGGGGTCTTAGTTGTGCCTTTTCTCAGAGGGAATTTCACATTTCTATTTCAAAACCGCAGTACATAGCCACACACATCTCTCTTGAGCTGAGCCTGTTGAAATTACTAGTTGGCTGCAGCCAGGTGAGCCAGACAGCTCTCCACTGGACCTTGAGAACACTTGTTTGGCAGCCCTTAACCAAAGCTGCGGTTTGTTTGGGGGAAGGGGAGGAGTTTGTCCCAAAACTAGATAGTTTGTGCCCCTAATTTTGTTTAAATTAGCTTCTGCCTTGCACTGGTTTAAGTCCTTCGGAACTGAATAGGAGTGTGCATCATGTTGTAAGACATGCTCGGAAAAAAGGAATTAAAGCTCATGCAATCTCTAGGCAGTGTTTTGTAAGTTTTGTTGCTGGCTTTGCAATGTGTGAGGTGGCTTTTGAATAAAGCTGCTAATTTTATATTAGGTGAGCATCCAGCTCGGGAGCTGTTGTCTTCTGGTGCATCTTTGTGGAGGTGAAGGACCCCACAGTAGCGATATTTTTTCTCTTCTCTGAGGAGTCCCTGTGCTTTTGACTGGTGGTTCTGTGTTTGAGAGAATTTGATACTCAAAAAAGGAAAATTAGACTGGATCCCCTGGCGAGCAGCTAATGGATTGAAACTAGAAAGTCTTTTTTCTTCTTTTGCTTTTGTAATCATGAGGCACACCTCAAGGATATTTAGTTAAGGGGTTACTGTGGGTGGCAAGGGGAAATCTGTGTAGTAAGTAGTTTGGAGATTTTTGTTAGATTGATGGAGGTGATGTGGAATGCCAAGACGTACATGCCTTTCTCAAAGTTTCAATCTATTTTTTTTCCCTGCATAACATGCAAGACTATCAGAAACAATACATCTGTGAAATACATGGTGCTGGATTTTCAAAAGAGCTCAGCTTGCACTTTACATACCTGAAAAAAGAAAAAAGCTGAATTTTCAAAAAGTGCCAGCAGAGCAGCACTCAGCAGGGGGAAGATGGATGTTGGCTCTTTTAAGATCAGGTCCTATACTGGGTTGGTTTTTTTGATCTTTGGTGTGAACTTCTAACTGTGCTGTGTACACAAAATAAATTGCATGTAACAATAGCATTACACATTTTCCTTTATTATTAAGATGACTTGCTGAACTAGTTTCACAATTCAGTGGAGACAGAAATGAAAGTATGTCCCCCTGAGAAGGTAGACACCTTTTGCAGGCGCTGCTTTCTTTTCTCTGTCAGCTAAAGAGCATTGCTTATGTGTCTCATTGACCTCCCTTGCTCCATGCTGCTTATATTTGTTATTTCCCCTATGAATCGGCAAGTTGCATTGCCAAAAAAGAGTATGATAATCAAATGAAGTGTTTAGCCTGGAGCAGAATATCTGATATTTTCCAAATCAAAAGGCTGAAAGCGTGACAGTCTTTGGAGAACAACAGATCCAGCTTTTGGCTTCAATCAGCTTACGTGTTGATGTATCAGCTTTCACTCAGGATTGGTTTTTATTCGAAGCAGTGTTCATCTATATAAGTTTTGGACATAGGTGGTTGGTTATATTCACATAGGACTCTGTCCAGAGTGTGAAGCTGCTGAGAGAGGTACACCTCCATAGGTAACTCACACAACATTACATGAAAGTGTTTTGGTGATCACTTGCATGTGTTCACCTGCACTCCAGCACGCAGCCATGCTGTTAGCTATAGGCCAAGTTTGCAGTATGTCTCAGGTGATGGTTGGGCTCCAGAGTGTTGCTGGCAATCCCCAGCCCTTGCACACATCAGCCCCGCCAGTGTGGTTTCCAAAAAGCACCTATGTGTTCGAGGAGGTTACATCCCACTGGCTTTCAGTGGAGAGCTTTCTCCTCAAAGACTTGCCACAGGGTGTCAGCAGCTCTGGGATTCATGTATGTATTACAAAAACTGCAGAGCCCTACTTCAAAAACATCCTTTGTTCAGTCCAGTGTGGAGGTAGAAAGCAAGGGGATGATATTTTTCTAGTGAAAGTCTTGAGGCAAAATACCATGTCTCCTCTAAGACAAACTGCTTCTCTAACAGTCTCTGTGTCTTACGCTGCAAACACAGATGGACCTGTCCTGATGTTTCTTCTGAGATATTATTGCTACAATTTCTTTGTTAACACTTTTCCTCTGGGAAAGAAATCCCTACAGCAATACTCTGCCGTAACCCATGGCCTTACCTGGCTTTGGGTGTGTCATTGACTCTGATCACCCAATGTCCTGAGGTAGTATCTACAGGGGACAGTTTGTCCCATGTCTGTCTTTGGATGGGATAAATTGTTACCTGGAGGTGCCTCTTTCATGCCATCAATGTGAACCTTGGTGATTATCTTCATCTATACACCTAAATTTTAGAGGGCTGAGCTTCTGAGAAAACTATCTTTCCTCCTAATCCTGCTTTTCACATAAACTGTCTAACATTGCAGGTTTTCTGTAATGGCTGCCCAGTAGACGGACTCAACACAAATGTCTTTGGCATTTACCCCCCAAAAAAAACAAATATGGGCTTATGGGAAGATGCGCAAAGGCTCAGAGGGGAGCTGCATTGCCAGTTCATGTTGACTTTAGAGGGTCATTGGGCTGGTGGCTCTTCCAGAGGCTTTTGCCTTTCAGCTGTCTGTAGGAGTTAACTCTAGGATTGTGGTTTGTGTATCTTTGGCTTTGCCTCTTCGGAAGAGGAAGGAAGCATGGATTGACCTCACTCCTCACTGCTTGTGTCCAAGATGAAATACCAGACTTTCCAAGAAGAGGAAACTGCAATACAGGCTTTCTTACATAGCTTTTCTCTTGAGAATAGGACTTTTCACACCTGGCAGGGTCCTTGGCTAAAGGCAGTGCTGACACTTTGCTGTCTAGCTTTTCTTCTTGGCCAGCGAGGTGATCTCTGTCAAATTCTGTCACCTCTCTGAGCTACCATTAAAAATAACAATAATTTAAAAAAGAAATAGTGAAAACTAAACTTGCCAACTAAACTTGGCTTCAGCAGCTGCCAGTGGTAAGAAGTAGGCGCTGAGAGCAGCATCGGCGCATGCGGCGCGTGGTGTGCGTGGCGGCGTGTACCTGAGAGGCCCCTGGAACCAACGTCTGCTTTCTCCCACAGGGATTTGAGGCGGCTGGGAGTGACACTTGTTGGTCACCAGAAGAAGATAATGAACAGCCTTCAAGAGATGAAGGTCCAGTTGGTGAATGGAATGGTGCCGTTGTAACTCGGTTTTAAAGTTGCTTCCTCAAGTGGGTCGGTCCTGCACTTTGTACACTAGCCCTGAGATTTATTTTGACTAAAAAAAAAAAAAAAAAAGAAAAGATAAAAAGGGAAATTCAGTGGTTTCTGTAACTGAAGGATATAGGCCTCTGCTGCAGCGCTTCTAAAGCAGTGTTTTGACTGAGGTTTTCCTTTTCTTCCTATTTGTGTCCTCATTTTCATGAAGTAAATGTAAGATGCATGGAACATGGAAAAGAATTTGCTGTACATGAGGTTAACCCATCTTTTAAGCTTCAGCGATGACCACAGCAAGCCTTCCCACCACATGTTGTCTGTACGTGGAAGATACAGAGATATATATATAGCACCTTTATATACTTAATTACAGCAGCACATGGTAATACTTCCAAGGACTGACTTGAACAGAGGAGTTTCATAGCCATTTGTGGGCTCCCAAATGCTGAGGTTTGCTGAAGTTTCACTTCAAGTCTTACTTGTCTACAAAAGTGTATTGAAGAGCAATATGAGTAGATTATTTCTTGATAGATATTTTGTTTGTAAATTGACAGAAATGGAAAAAAAATGCTGTTACACAGCATTAAGTTATAGATACTAGTGTATAAACATGTTGCTTGCTCCATGGTAAATACAATACAGGGTGTATATTTTTTTCCCTCCCTCTGTGTTATCAAGCTCTTTTTGTTTGCTCTTCTGGGAGGATAATACATGATGAAGATGTATATACTGTACAGTTTGCTACGCATCAGGTACAAAATTTGGGCTCTTAGTTTGTGCTTTTCTTCTCTCTTTTGCTTTGCTTTGTCTCCCTTTTGTGTTACCACTATGCTTTGTATTTTTGCTGCTGTTCGGTTTGAGCAACATATAAAGCCTTCAGGAGTTTTGAATGCGTACATGAGGTCGAAGGAGTCTGCATAAATAAAAGATGTCCTCCCCTCTTTCTTTCCACCATGGATTGGGAATGTCCAAAAGAAGAAAAGTAAAACATCTGCTTCTCAGTGGCCTTCAGCAACAGCATGGGATTGTTTTTTGTGTTTATGAGTCCTACCCAAAGATACCGTGGGACTGCCTCCACACCAGCATTTCAACCTGGAAGCCATCACCCCATGCAGCCCTCACACTTGTCACTGGAGCCCAGAAGAGAAGCCATGAGGTGGTTTGAGCTGGAAGGAAGCGATTTTGCTTTCCCTCTTCTCATGAAGGGGATTAAGTCCTGGGGCGGAGTGTGGAGGTGAGACTGTGGTCATCCAACATGGAGATTTTACAGTATTTCCCCCAAAGCGGTGGTGGGATGGTGGTAGTGGGGTTATTTTAGGAACTGTGCTGTCTTAAGTTGTCTCTCTGGCCATTTTCATTTTGGGTATGGACCTGTCCACTTTGGAGCAGAGCACAGAAAGGAGGGAAGAGCAGAGCACAGAAAGGAGGGAAGAGCAGAGCAGCGCAACATTATGAAAGCAGTGGCATCCCATGGGTGAGAAGGTACCATCTATCTAGGGCTGGTATAGCTCAGATCAGCTCTTGTAATTGGGGTTCAATGTGTCCACTAAAGCTTATGGCTGCTGTTTTCAAAGGGAGCTGTTTTCAACCTCATCACCTGGGGATCCCACCAAGAAACAGTTTGAGGCTGTCCTTCTCCTTTTGTTGCACATAGGATTAATCAGCACAGTTAATTTGGAATTCATAGGTTGGGGGTTTTTTGGTGAAGGCTTTCGTAAAGATAAGGATTTAAAAGTGGATCAGTGGATGGCAAGTGTTTGCTGTTTCTGTAAATATACTGCTTCCTTAAAGCTTGGGTAGCATCTTGTAGCATACTTCCTTGGTGATAACATTGACATACTGACCTGCCACAGCTCCCTTCATCCCCAGTGCTGCAGAGCCAAGCCCGAAGAGCTCATCCAGTGCTGAAAGGAGGCCTGTGTCCCTTCACATCTTGCAGAAGCAGGTGTTGAATGCCACCTTCAGCTGTTTCAGAGGTCTTTCTCTCAGTTCCCCCAAGTCTTCAGATGAGATTTGATACAAAGCACACTTTCTAAAGAAAAGAGAAAGGTCTAAGAGGAGAGGGTTGGGTGGGCTTTTTTTTTTTAGAACCAGGGCTTTACTTGCCTTCAGCAGGGCTTCTTCAGGCAGTATTTGCCTGTTCTGAAATGGCCTCCTCCTCCTTTTCTGTGAGCTGCTGCTGGGGTCCTAGAGAGTCTGGAGAAATAGAAGGGAAAGGAGCAGCAGCAAGGTCTGACAAATCTTGATAGTGTGATTTCTCATCCTGTTTCATTTTGGCAGCCGCTGGACCACAAAAGAGGAGGGGGAATCAAGACATAACAATTTTGGCACAGAAACAGATTTGTCATGTAATAGGTTATTAAAGCTGTCAGCAGAACAGTCTTGGGATTATTTGTGCCTCCCTGCCTTCAGCGCTTGGGAAAATAATCCGTAGGAAGGCAGAAACAATTCATTTCATTGGGAGGAATTGTTCTCCGCTTGTTCCTTACCTGTTGGCTGTGTGGGAGTTTGGTTTGGTCTTTTTTCATGATCTTTTAACAGCAAAATTCCCTTTTCACCATTTGTGGAGTTTTAAAGGCGTATGTGATATGGCTGGGATGTACACCAGATGCTGGAGTAACAGTCAAAATTATGAATTGGTGGAAAACAAACTGTCCTTAAGCCAGACTGCGTTTGTAAATAGGACACCTTGGTTCCTTAAATAAATAAATAACCTTTGCTATTTATTTCAAGAGCTGTTCTTGCTAGAGATCCATGTATAACAGGCTTTGTCTTGGAGCTGAAAGTAAAATAAAATGGTAATTTAATGGGCAGGGTCCAAAAGTTACAGCTTGTATGTCCACAAGCAAATTCTAGAGACAACAGAAACTTTCAGTTCCCATACAAGAACTGGGAGTAGTCTGTGTTTTGGACATGATTGTATATATTGGGGTACAGCAGAATGAGATGACAGTAATATTTTACTTACTATGCTCTTTGTAAAGGCTTTAGGTGGATTTCCTGCCTACAGTGGGTCCAAGCTCTTTTCCAGCTTGCTGTGGCTGGTCCAATGGATTCTTTTTTCCCCAGTATATTTTGCTGCTAATTGTAAGGAAGGTATTTCAAAGGATCTGGGACTTGAAAAGGCTCCTTTCAATGTAGTTTATCCTTCTGGGAGAAGGAAGTGTCCCCAGGCATGGCTTGTTTAGACTAACCCCCTTTCATTGTGTAGCTACCATTTGGAAAAATTACCTGAGCATAAAAAATAAGACTGATTTAAAAGAAAAATAAATACTTCAAAAATTTTATTTATTCCTTCTATATGTTAATGGCAAAAAGAACAAAAAATGAAGGTAATTTTCTTTCTTTTTTTGTCTGTTCAGTGTTGAATATAATGTAGAAAGTCCCAGTGGTCAAGAAATTCTAACTCTTTGGACTGCTGTGGTCTTGAAATTAGTCATTAAGGCGTATGTAACATACATCTGTAGCAGTCTTAAGAGTGATGCTTAGTTTCCAATCCTTTATTGTAATTCCTTAGGGCAGGTATGGTGGGAGCTGATGCATCCAGCTCTGCCAGAGCCACAGCATACGTCTCGTCTCCTCGCATCAGCATGTTGACTCATAGGAGACTAGCATTGCTGTATTTGTTCCTCTTCTTCCCACTCCTCCACCTCCTTGGATGCTCTCTGTGCATTTGGTTTGTGTACATGGGTTTTTTTTTTTTGTAGTGTAAGATACAAAATTTTCTATTTTTTCATAAAAATAAAAACCTTTGACTAACAGTGACATTCAATTGTGGATCACACGCACGCGCGCTCCTTCAGCTTTCCGCAAAGCATCATGATTTTCCCCTTGGAAAGGAAATAAATTCTATTTTTTTCTCTCCTAAACACAGACTTGGTGCTAATCTTGTGGTCCCTATGGAAGAGAGGGGCCTCTGGGACAAAGAAGATGTGCAGACCCCACGTGAAGCCATCCTACCTTATTACAGGCTGTTCCCTCTTTTCCATGTTTTTTATTTTTTGGGGGGAAGGGAATCTTTTTAGTCTGGCTTGTGAGGCAAAGCATCCACCAAGCCAATCAAGATTCAGAATAGTTCCTGGCCCCACCATTCTTTCATCCCTCAGAAATACGAGGGTTTTGTGATTTCCCTCCTCCAAGAACTGCTTTTCTCTGATTTTTTTGGGGGAGGGACCCCAGTCAACCCACAGCTGGCTAGAGCACTCATCACAACATTCCCCTTCCCATTCCTCCCCTGCCCCATGGATTTGAGGCAACCTTATGCTGCAAAGGGGCACGGCCCAGCCTTAAAGAACAGTGAGAAAAGCCATGGCTGGGAAAGGCTGAGAGGCAAGGGGGAAAAGATCAGGCTGGGAAAGGTCTAAGAGAGGTGGTGGTGGGCAGCCAGCATCTTCTGGTCCCTGCATGATGACCACTGCTGGAGAACAAATGGGAGAGCTGCAGATGAGGATGCTGATTCTCCCAACATCATGGAAAACCAGAGTGGACAATGGGTGGCATAAGCATACCGTGGCCAGGAAAGGCATAGTAGGCTGGGACAGCAGGGGAATGCTGCTTTTTATATTAAAGGGAGCACAGGGTCAATTGGGTTAGCAAACTGAGGTTGTCAGCAGCTTGAATAAATTTTCTCTGGATTGACATGGCAGTCACCATGCAGTGTTTTCTTTCTTATTCAGCCCAGGGTTGTCTGCTGCTGGACCATGATGGCAACAGACGCTGGGAGGATCAGAGGGACTTTGAGGATGGGGAAAAAACTCACCCCATGTGAGCAGCATCATTCATGGAGGCAGAGAGCCTGCTAAGAGGAAAACACAAAAATGGGGAAACTTCTTTAAAGAGGCTGTAAGCACAATAGCTTTACATGTGATGGGGAGGCATCCGAGAGCTGAGGCTGGTCTTGTAAGGAAAAGAGGGAGATTCACCACTGCGAGCAGCTTCAATGCAAAAAAAAAGAAAAAGAAAGAAAGTAAAAATGAGAGTTGGATGCAAACTTCTTCCATAATGTTCCATTTTAAGTGAGAACTAAGGAATTAGGCAATTTCTTTGAGCCTTTGTGCCCATCTTGGTTTGGGGCCAGCCTTACACAACTCTTGAATCAGGGTTTGCTTAGTATTTTCTGCCACTGGGCTCAGTGTGAGAAGAGGCACTTGTACTTTGTGGCCACAGAGTGACCACTTACCTGCTCAGAAAGGTAAGGTGCTTTACATGCAAAGTGGACCCTAAAGCATGTGTCTGACTTGCTTACATTTTGGGTGGTGCTTCTAGACAGTCTCCAGCTGGTCCCTGCAGTAAATAGACAGCTTTATCTCCAGTCACATAGTCATCTTTCAAGGATGCTTAACAAGCTGTGAACAGGATAATTATTCTCTGCATCACTCTGGTTTTCAATGAATCCCAAACAATCTGAAAAGCAAGATGACCCCCAGTGCTGGAGACACTGCAAGGCAGTGAAATAGCACCTCTGTCTTATTTTTCTGTCCAATAACCTAAAAACAGGGCTCAGAGGGCTCTGAACACTCCCTCTCTCCTCCTCTGTTAGCCCGACAGGATTTGAGCCTGTAGTGCCAGCATCCTCACAGGATGCTGCAGCTGTGGGGCAGAAGCAGTGGGGATGCTGCTCCCCATCACCCAGTGAAGCTGAGCTGCCATGCAGAAAGTGATGCAAGATTTATGAAGTCTTGGGGAGAAAGAGCAACGGACTGTTCATGTATTTTTCATGGGCTGCACTGCATAAATAGCATGGAATGCATAAACTGTGACTGAATACTTCCACAAAGAAAGGGACCAGCAAGCAGAAGAGATGAAAGAATGAGATAGGTTTATTCAAGTCAAGAGGGCCCGTTGAAAGTCACCCCCCAGTGCATTAAGAAGCAGCTGAAACAACAGGACCTGATCCAGGGGTGATTCATCTTTGCCAACATGAGGAGGGAGCTGGACTTTGAGGAGTGGAGAAGAGCATACACTGTACCCGCTTGGTAAAAGGGATGGGCGGGACGGGAGAGTCTGCCTCATACACAACGCTTCCACTGCAGTATGAGACTTAGGGAGCTCCTAGGGCAAGCTACTGCACCAGTAGAGAGGTCAGTGCAGAAAGTGAACCAACAACAAGGCATTGCAGAAAAACTAAAAGAGAGTAAGATGGGGAAAAAAAGGGCTACTCTGGAAAACTCAGCACAGGGCTGCAGTGGGGACACTGCTACAAAGGTGGCAGTTCCCTCAGCAGGGCACGTGTGCTTCCAAGTATCCATTTTCAATTATTCTTTTGCTGCCAGAGCTCAGACCTCATGTAGGCAAAGATGGTTATCAAGGAAGCAATCCCGGGCTGATATAGGGTAGGAAATGGGAGCCAGAGCAGCATGGCCAGTAGAAGGCTCACTCTGCACCCCCAAGAGCAAACCAGGGTGTGCTTGCAGTTACTGCACACCAGAGGGTCTCTGGGGAAACAGCCTCAGAGAAACTCGCAGAAGGGCGATGCTCACTGAAGATACTGATTGCCTCTATAAGAAGACTTCTAGTTGGAGCATTTGGGGCAAGTCCTTTGGGACTCACTGGGGTTTGATGGCTGCAGACCCTTGCATTACAGTGAGCTGTGATAACTGTATGGCTCATTATTTTCCTCCTGGAAAGGCTTATGAGCCAGCCATGGAGGAGAACAAGTTGTCCACATAGAGACGATTTTCTTGGCCCATCATTCCCTCACCTCCAGCTGGGGTCAGCCCTGCTATCTGCAGCGTCAGTATTAGCAATATTCAGCAAATAAAGTATAATAAAAGAAAGAAGATACTTTTCTATGGTGATGTGATGCCTTGATAACCTATTAGCAGCTCTAACCAGATTTTTTTTAACCACAAAACTCTTTAAGCCTCCCCATAAGCAGCCAATGGATGTGTTTGTGCTGGTGAACATGACATTTCTCTCAAAGCTTATTTTTCTAACTTTGAAACCAAAAGGAAAATCTTCTGAGCTGAAAAAAAAGCAGCAAAACTGTGAGATAGGCTGCCAGCTATTTTCTTGGTTTACTCCCAATAAAGGCCATATTTATTACAAGAAAATTGAAATCCTATCGATTTCTCTTCTGAGCCGCTGTGTTTCAAGCTTGACATTTAAACACAAAACTCCAGGCTCCAAAGTTTAATCATTTACTCCTCAAGAGTGTGGAGCTGCTGAGCAAAGGGCATGCAAGGTAAAAAATGATATTTCATTGGAAAGAAAAAGAAGACAGGGAAATGATATGTTCATTTAAAAAAGAAGATAGGCAGCAACCTCTCCCATCTGGTGGAGAAAATGCCGACAAAGTGGCTTCCTGCAGTCTCTTTCCACGAGACGTGTAGGACCTCAGGACCATTGGACTTTCTAATATCTTTCAAATGGGATAAAATCTATGGTTGGACCCAGGTAATGTAGGAGGAAGGGAAAGGAGATGTATGTGTATAGATGGGGAGGGAAGGAGGGATATATATGCATACATGTGCAGAAGCACCAGGTGATAAACCGATGTATGGTGATTAGCAGCAAACAGCCCAGGAGTGATCAGGCTTAGAAGGGGTGGGTTTCAGCTGCACAGCCAAAATCATAGGTCTTCTTGCATCAGCAATTACACCTTTTCCAGGAGAAAACAAAAATATAAAATAAAATCAAATAAAATTTTAAAAAAATTGTAAGTAAGTCGTCTGTGTGGTGAAAAGCTGGTGGCACTAGTACAGGAAAACTTTGGATGCTCATGGGGATGGTAGTAATGGGCCTGCAGCATCCCAAATCAATGAGAATAGCTCCTTCAGGGCACAGAAATCAGCCCTGTGATAGCTTCATCCTTCCCCCAGATCTACCTAAGATCTGTGGGCCATTGCACTGCCCTCCAGTTTTATGCAGCAGCTGGAGAGACACCAAACTCTTGGTCCCCACACTTCATATCCTGAAAGGGGGGGATCCAGCCAGGGGTAAAGCCTTCATACATTATCCATCCCTCCCTAATGCCTTGGAAGTGGGTGATTTCTTTGTCAGGGAAGGCAATTAGCATTCAGGTGCTGTTGTTAGCATAATCAGAAAGGCAAAAGGCTGACAGCAATATCTGCAAAGCCAGGCCTGGGTCAGAAATGTAATGGAGAAATAAATTATGGCAAGAGAGTGTGTTCAGATACAGACTTCAGCCTCAGTGGGTATGGGGACAGAAAAAAGAGCCCTGCGTCTTGCTAGTTTATTATCCAGGCTCTTGTGATCCTTATGGCCATAGTTGATAAACTGCCAGCTTCTCTAGCAACAGTAGCAATCCCTGTAATGAGTGGCTGATACCTTTGGTACCACCCAGGGATTCTGCAAGCTCCCTTGGCATTACATCCTAGTCTAGAGCCAGACCTTTCCTTTCAAAAAATCAGCTTATTGCAGGTGCCTTTGTGGGTGTTGCCACTGGGATCTGTGATGCGGGGGAGGAATTTACAGGCCACAGGGTTTTGCAAGCTGCTATGTAAGCACTGAAAGAGGGGACAAAAAAAAAAAAAGAGATAAAGCCTTATGGTCTGGAGTGGATCTGGGTGTAAAAATAAAACTAGAAAACCCAGCTAATTGTCCTGGTGACCCCTCCATCCCTCAAAGTTTGGAAAGCCTGAACGCACCTGAGCTTTGGAAAGGGAGCGACCAGGTAGCGGCCCTTCCCTTGCAGCCATGGCGCTACAGTGGGAGGCTGTACAATGTCGCATGGCTGCCTTTGAAACTGGGCTTCCCTTGAGACCAATCGATCAAGAAATAAATAAAAAACTCTGACAAAAATCAGACAAAAAAGGCAAAAGGTTTGTTTTCTTGGAGAAAAATGCAGGAAGCCAAACAGTGAGCTGAAATGCCTCCACAAGCAATGGTGTTGTACAGGCATCTGATCCCCAGCGATGGCAGAGGACAGTTTTCTCAATGTACATTTTTTTGATGCTATTATTTGCCTATTCAAGGAGAAGAGTTGTCTTATTTTCTAAAGGAAAGATGAAAAGGATGGTAGCTGTGCTTCAGGTTACTTTTTACACTGCAGGAACATCCCACTGGTGAAGCAGTACGTTTGTAGAAGCTAACAAATCAGGAGTTGAATGGAAAACGGCATTTCTTTAGTTCCCCTAGCCCTGTGATTTGATTTTAGCTTCATTTGAGGCTGACCCATGGCAAAGCCTTTTTATATTCCCTGGAAATGTTTAACATAGGGCACTGCAACCTCCTCAGGTTTAACAAGTGACCGTGTTGAGGGAGGTTATAAAAA
>WYDI02012369.1:0-10211 GCA_009867235.2 Psittacus erithacus
AAGGCCAGGTTGGACAGAGCCTTGGGTGACATGGTTTAGTGTGAGGCGTCCCTGCCCATGGCAGTGGGGTTGGAACTGGATGATCTTAAGGTACTTTCCAACCCTAACTATTCTATGATTCTATAATTAATTATAAAGCAGACATTTTTGCCAAACCTTCTGAATTGTTTAGGTGATCTTCATTGTTTAAAATTCTCTTTAGATATAACAATCATGTGTAGTTAAAATAGGATTTTTCTGGAAAATTTGAAATTTTTTTATTGGAAAATATTTTTTCTTGGAAATATACCAAGTGTTGAATGTTCAGGCCAGTGTCGATTTTTGTTTGACATTTGAATTCATGATACACAACTAGAAGTACTTTCTGTTTCCTTTGCTATCTTCTGCTCAGAGATATAAAACTGTTCTATACCTAGTGATGGTGGAGAAATAGCGAGATGTAGCTTGTGCACACCTAGCACGTACACTCACAATAGTGTAACAAGGCCAGAGGTGGTTATTTCAAACTGCCTACAAGATGTATAAAGTCATCCTTCCTTCACTGCCAATTCTCACTCTATTCTTCCTTAAGTGTAGCATGTATATTACCATGTGGAAGGGATGCACTTTTTAGTACAAGTACTCGCCTGGTATAAGGCTTTTCAGGTGATTATAAAAGCTGTTGAGACCATTTTATTATACTGATATGATAATTTTTGTGCCATTTAGAAAGAAATATCTACATTAAGTTGCATTTTTTTTCTAAATTCCAGATTATTAGTCTCTCACTGAGATGCAGGTGTGTTGATGAAGAGTTGTCTGGAAGGTAAGGCAAAATCTTTTAAATGCTCTCCACAGAATCCCTGTTGTCCCCAAAGGATTTTCTTTCATTGGCTCAATCCATGCCAAGAAGGTATCAACTTTTTTGTTAATATTTCATTTGGCAGGAGAAAGGCATAAAGACAATTTGCATAATCTCTCCAAACGCTTGGGTATGTTTTATGAGAATTTTCTCAGCATTACTGTATTTATTGCATCTCTTTAGGTCAAGTGGTATGAATTCTTCTGTACAAAAATAAATTTGAAACTTGGAGTTGAGCAAGAGGTGTTGCAACCATCATAATATTGATATACCATGAAGATTATGAAAATAGCTTTGGTTTAGTCTGTTGATCTGGTGAATTGGGCCTGTACTATCGCAACATGCAATACAAGCCAATACATTGTGTCTCAGATCTATTCACTTACATCAAAAAGCATTAAATCTGTCAGTTCAAATGAACTGCAGCAAGAGCTGTTCAGGTCCAGGTAGTCCATTGGGACAGTATAGTTAAGGCGTATCGGTTTCTGCAGCATGCAGCAAGCTTTATATCCACCTGCCTTTTGCTCTCTATAGTAAGCATTGATGACACAATAAGGAAATCCCCACATACTTTGCACTAGTCTAAACAAGCCTGTGGACAGGTATACTGAATATTCACAAGGTAAAGCCGCGTGGAAAGACAGTGTATGGACATGTTCCTTTTGCTCAGAGAAATGTCTGTGCTTCTGGGAATATGCACATTACACACCACAAAATGTTTAGCCTACTAGCCACACCAACTGTAACACGGTGATTCCCCCTTCCAGTAACAGTAGAGATGAAAAAGGATATGATCGTTTACAAAATTACTTCAGTCATAATACAATTTATGTAGTGTCTGACATTGCAATCTTATGTATGCCCAGTTACTTACAAGGAGAAAATTCATCTCCCTAATGAAATCACAGTGTGTGCAGACTTTTCACTTGTATAGATAAAACCCCATAAATCTTTCCTGTGTCTTTAATGCAACAAAAGCTTCAGGTTGGGTTGAAGCAAAAGGACATAGATGAGTGTAGTAGTCAGTTCTTAGTTTAAATGGTTGCTTGCTCTTGCCTACAACTGACCACACAGATCTTTTCTAGCTAGACTGAAAGATGGTGATATTACAGCAACTGGGCCTTATACAGGACCAGCAATTTAGATTTTCATTAAACAGACTCGTTGAAGGTTCAGCAATACACTGTGCTTTACCTAGGCAGATGATTCACCATCCTCCAAACAAGTATGACTTGGCATTTGGCACCACATCAATGCTGCCTGAAGGCATCGGCTTTTGGTGCTCAGATTTTGGACTAAAAGATGAAAGGGACCCTGTGACAGCCCATTCTCATTCTCATGTACCCCAAGTCCTGCTTGTTTGCTGTGCAGCTGATCAGGCTTGGACAGCAAATCTGTTTCCTTTAGCTGCCTGTGTGCATGCAAAGACCTAAAATTTTAATCCTCTGAAACACTACATTTAAATTTTGAACACCTAGTATCAAAAAGCTTGTAAAATGAGGAAAAGGATCAAACACAAAGCAAAATGTGTAGATTTCCAAATGAAAGAGACTGAAAATCGGTGACTGTGTAGCTTTATGATGATCCGCAGACAAGTAATGTAGAGATAAAAAAAATAGGAAGATAGATTTTCTGCTTTCAATTACTACTTCTTCCAATCCAAGATCAGAGCAGAGATGAAACAGAAAAGCATCACACATTTGAAACCTAAGTTTAAAGCTGATGGAACATATTTTAGATGCAATGTGTAAATAAATTAAATCATTCAGTAGTACAAGATATCTGCAAACACAATAGATTAGTGGGACTGAACAACAGAATAATTTTTAAAGGATAAAAAGAACAGCCACAAATATGTTGGACAAAATGGCTATGTAAGTATTAATGGATTGGGCTAGAAAGAAAAAATATCTAGAATAAGGTACTTTTTATAGTCCCTTGTAATGAAATACCTAGTACTTGCTGCTGTTAGAAGCTGAATTCATGGGCTGGACAAACCAATAATTTGGTGAAGAGAGACAAACGTTTCTGTTCCAGAAGAATCACTTAACAGGCTAATTCCTGAGTGCTATTTTGGCATTTTCTGCTGAAACTACTGACAAAGGTTATTCCTTCTGGCAAATATCTGTTTACTTACTGTTTAGAACTTAGCAGGAAATGCATTGACTGTGTACTTCTCTTCAGCCACACACAGGTAATCTTATAGATATGGAAATGTTTACTGTGTATGGACTAGTGTTGGCTTTGTGACACACTGGTACATTACATTGCCAAGGAACATGGCTCATTCTGAAGGGGCTGTTCAAACCACGTGGAGGGCATAGGAGAGGGAAGAGATGAATGAGGCTAAATGGCACAGGTAGGTGAACTGCCAAAATCATGAACAGTAGCTCATGGCTTTTTGTGGTCGAGAAAAACAGCAAGACTTTTCTGATAGTGACTTGTTTCATTTTCTTTATCTCAGTTACAGTGGTAAGTATCCAAATATGGAAATAAGGTTAAATTTGGCTCAGCTTCTGAAAACTTCAGTTTGAATTTATGCTTTAAAGTGCAGCTGCGGTGTTGCTGTGAAATATGCCACTAAAACTGTACATCTACAATGAAGGAAAAAAGCATTCAGAATTTAGTGAAAGATAAAGCTGCTGGTTGAAGGGTGGCAAGCTGCTGTAGCAGCATTTTTTTTGGTGCTAAGCTCTTGCTTGCTCTTGTTAAGTAGTCTGGTCACAGACTTTTAAATAAATTCATAAATATTTCATTTGAAATATAGGCTCAGGTAAGCCATGGATTTAATCACTATAATGATAGGATTTTGCCACTAATTTGGGTTTTCATTTTTAGCTGAATGTAATACTATTTTATGAACATGTATTTCACAAAGATTTCCTCAGACACTTGTAATAAATTCATTTATAGCTACTCGATTACATTCAATAAATAAACCACTGGCTTATTTATTTACAGAATGTGTACAGACTTTGTGTGACGTTGAACAACTGCAAGATAAAAGAAACAGGAAAACGAATATGATCTGTTATTATCCTTCTCTTTCCTAACCATTATTCAAGGAGTTGAATTATTCTAGTCCATATAGGGTAATTGCAAATCCTGGATTAATGTGATAGATTTATTGCTTTTTTAATATGAGGTCTACTGCAGGTGGTATTACATTATGCAAATAATGGCACCCTTTTTTTTTTTAGCCATGATGCTTGTGTGGTATTCTTTCCCATTCTAACTGTTGGACCAAAAATTCATGGAAGTGTGTATCCTTAGCTTGGAGTTTTAAATCCAAAAGATTCTGGAGGGCCTGAAATCCTGTTCTCATTGCTGATGATTGAGCTAAGTGTACTGCATCACGTATGTAAACCAAAACAGATGAGAATATAACTGAAAGGTAGTAGTATCATTTTTATTTACTGGCATGTTGAACTTAATATGAGTTCCTGGTTTCAGTGAGAAAATTGGGAAATAGTTTGTGTTAAAAGTAGAAATATCTTTTTTACTTCTGCTTCTTGTAAAGAACAGAAAACACTGGCTTTCAAACAGTTCAGTGTGTCACTTGTGTGCGGTATTGTACTGCTGTCATGCTCAGACATGAATTGTCTCACCTTTTTTCTTTCTTTTCCTCTTTCCTGTAGCTTGTGTCATCTGAGTGGGATTACCAAAAATATGTAACACATTTTAAAATGTGATTAAAATTGATAGAAATTGCCTTTTCTTTGGAAAAAATCGCCTTTTTTTTTTTAGCATGAATATAATAAAAGGACACATTAAAGGTAGCCGTTTCTCATGGTGTATTTGGACGAGGATTCTTCATGCTGTCTGGAGATCACTAATCATCAGGAGAGCTATTCCCAATAATGAATATTGTGAGATGTGTGCAGATATGTTAGTATCACGATTGGTGTACAGAAAAACACTTAATGCTTTGGAATTGAACTTAGGAAGCATTTTAAGCACATCTTTTTGTTAGTAATTTTCTCAGCTTTAGCATTAGTACATGTATAATGAAGATCTGAACAGTACTAGTATTTTGATATCCTATCTGCTTGCATATAAGTGGTGTTTTGTGAGTGGTAAGAGAAGTTAAACGTGGTGTAGTTAGTATACTACTATAGCCATAACTTTAAAAGCAAATCTGAGGTCAAGAAAAAGTCAGTTTTAGTGTTGTTATGTTCTAGTTCCAACAGTTCTATACTATCATTGTTTGCTTTAAAATTGTATTTTTGCAGAGGGGGAGCACTGTTCTTGAATTTTTTTAGTTGTTGTTCACTTTAATTAGCAAGCTTATTGGAGGTGAGGGAAAAGCCTAATGGATGGATTAAAAAAAAAAAAAGAAAAAGAATAGGGAAAGAAAAGGGAAATAGCTGTGGGCCATGCTCTGACAGCATGAAACTTCTAGTGGCTCTCAATTTGGACACATTGGACAGATAAGTAGGTTGAAGTACTAGCACAATCAGTAATAGCACATATAATGCAATGGTAATTAAGAGATTAAGCCATAAATGTAATATATGATCCGATTTTCAATCACTGACTTATTGCCTCTTCAAGGTAAACTCAAAAGATCCATTTGAAAACCTGGTATTTCAGTGATTAAACAAAAAGAGATTATTATTGATTGATGTCTAGACTCTGTAAAAACTTGCGCTGAAGGGAAACTAACACAAACTGAATGTGAGTAGAATCAGAATCTCTCCATTCAGACATGGTACACTCAGGAAATTTCACAACTTACAAGGGGGTTCATGTCTTAGCATGCTATTACTCCTCTCAACAAATCATGGACACATAGATCTGGCAGAAACCTCCAGAAGTCACATACCCCATTCTCCTGCCCCATAAGCGGATCAGTTATAGTTCTGTCATTCCTGACAGACATTTACCTTATTTCTTCCTAAAAAACTCTAATAGACAACGTGCAATCTCTCCAGGCAATCTATTCCAGTCTTTCAGTATGTGCACTGTTATATTCCCCCTGTCAATGTAAAATTCTAAACTTTTTTTCACTTCATTACTTCCAGCCCTGCGCAAAGTAAACAGGGAAAACACTTATCACTACTCTCCTCTTCTGTATCCTTGAAGACTGCTACTCTGTTGCCTCTAG
The DNA here is from genome assembly GCA_009867235.2 of Psittacus erithacus. NCBI lineage: Eukaryota > Metazoa > Chordata > Aves > Psittaciformes > Psittacidae > Psittacus > Psittacus erithacus. Next base: position 5,949 of record WYDI02012369.1, read on the forward strand.
TCCTCTCCCACTGAAACCCTTTCAAAATACAGAGCCCAAAATTGGACATGGTGCTTTAGCTGCGGCCTAAGCAATGCAGAGCAGAGCAGAGGGATTATTTCCCCTGCCCTGCACATTATTTTCCTCTTTATGCCTCTCAAGATCATGTTGCCGTTTTGCTTTTTTTTGCTTATTAAAAGCTTTCCTTCTTTGTTGTGCTACAGCGTGCTCAGATGTATAAAGATTGCTTTCTGATGCATGCTGGATGTTGTACATTCCCAGGACAAACGTCAGTTATTTTTAAAATATGTCAAAATCAAAATCTGACTCTAATTTTAACCTTCTACATGCTGATTGTGAGCAGCACTACATGACTTGCCAAAGATTTCAGCTGCCTTTTTTGTCATTTTCCAAGCAATGAGAACACACAAAATGTTCTGATCTGGCAGCTAGAGCCTGAACGCTAATGTGTAAAACAAAGTGTATTATATTTACTTATTGTAAAGAATAACCGTGCAGGCATATACTTATATACTTCCACATAGGTTTCTGCATGGGTACACACATACAAAACCAGATTTTGTTGTATTCTATCCTATGAGATAAAAAAAGCAAAGTAAATGCAAAAGTGCTGGAGCTTGGCTGGTCTGCCTTATGCTACTCTGCTTAGGCTCCATTTTCCATTTGTTTTTGTGGAATCTGCTCAGTGCCTTTTATTTTAAGCAGCAGGAAGTCAACACTGCATATTTTGTTCAGCCAGAAATAAATCTGAATTTTAAAGTCTTTGAACTCTAACCCCTCAGTTAGATGGTTCCAAGAAATTCTTGAGTAAGTGCCATTTGTATATGGTTCCATCCATGCTGGAACTGTTTTTGAGAATGTTTTTGTATCATATTCCCTTTAAAGTTTTCCTTGACCTCTGTCTCAGAAGAAAAAGTATTTCTTTGTTTAAAAAATATCATAAACTGTTAGCGATCTTCAAGTTATAAAGTAGTGGTTATACAGAAGTGTTAGGTTCTGTAAGCATTGTCAATAGATTTAAATGCGTCATTTTCATCTGAGTACAAAGTGGGTGGAGGTGGCTTAAAGGTTGGTTCAGACTCAAAGAAACTGCATTATAGGCAGTTGAGTCCTACCCAGCTCTTCCTAAAGTTGATGGAAAAAGTTCTCTGTATCCACACAGAGAATTCTAAATTTCTGTCCTGCATATGTAGACATTAAGATCTACGTGGGTCTTTTGAAATCAACTGGACTCCAGAAAGAGAGATCATACTTGTTCAGAACAGATTGGCATAGGAGGGATTTGCCTATATTTTATATATATATAAAGGGTAGCCTCCACTAGGTGCTATAAAAGAAGACATTATTTCTCTTCAAGGATTTCCTAAATATATTTACATCAAAAATTCTGATAGACCAGAACTCATTTGTCATGAGTTAATCATGTGATACTTTGCAATGTCAAAAATTTTTAACATTTCATGCATTTTCAAGTATTTCTGGAAGAACAGAATGGATAACAGATAACTGCTTATGAAAATGTACTTCCAGGAAGGAATACAAAGACAACTTCAAGAGGGCTTAGAAATCTCTTTGGCTTATCTGCTGGGAAACTTGGCTGCTCATCAGTTTCTTTTTTATACTTCTGGTTCTGAGTGATGTGCTAGTTTTTAGTCATGTAAAAACAACTCCCTTTGTACATTTCCATGAGATCAGTACAGACACATTCTTATAGTTCAGTGAAGTTTGCTTGACAGTCTGTTGAAAATGTAATTGCTGAATCACCACTGCCTGTCCATTATGAGTAAATCCCTCTTACCTTGTGAAAAAACATCACACATTTTGAGGGATACAAAAGGTATTTACTATTGTTAGCACTTCTTGGCCTAAGTGGTTATCTGGAGTTTAAGATCCTGCAGACTGTTTCTGTTGGAAGAGAAGCCCATGATAAGAGCAGGGGATCTCTGTCAAGAGCTGCATTGAAGAATGCATGAAAATCTGATTCTGTGCCTATAGGTAGATCTCAACAACAACCAGCAAATTCTTTTGCCTGCAGCATCACCAGGTTTCAGCACAAACTGTATGGAAGTTTTACTAACAACCATAAACCTAGAGCTATTTTAGGATGCATTTCATGTTTTCATATTCTTTTTTTCCTTCCTGTGTGTTTTTCTTGTCCCTCCCTTATATAAATGTAGATAAGGGATTTCCTCAAATCACTTCTTCCCAGTGCATTTCAAATCATTGCAGTCTCACATGTACCTTTAGAATCATTATACATGCTTGCACTGTGATTTGAAGCCTCTCTTGTTTAATTTATCTACAAGATATTTGTTACAATAGTTTATTGAACATTACCCATGCAATTATTATTCTGTAGCAGATTGAAAGAAAAGAGCATGGTGCCTGTGACCATCACCTGGACCACTGGCTGAGATATAACATTATAAAAATTCAGTCTCTTTTTGTTCTATTTTAGATGTTCTGCCTTCTCCCTCTGTCCAGACCAGCAACCTTGCTATCACATCAGATAGAATATGGATTTGTCTATCAAGTCTATGAATTGCCCCTCTTCTGTTCACTGACAACTTTGTCTCTATAATCCCTCACAAAATGTACTTCTGAAAGCATATCAGTTCTGGTCTCCAAAAGAAAGTAAGTGTGGAAAGGACAGAAATTATGCTGCCATGAGACTGCCTCTTCAGACAATATGGAGTATACAATGCTTTAACTGAGTTTCAGATCTCTGTATTTCAAACTGCTCAAATTACATGATAGGGGATGTCAGGCCAAAAATTAGAAACAAATCCCTGTGAAACCAAAGAGGTTGTGCAGATCTGACTGGTCAAGCTCTCTATGTGTATTCTGTCAGAATCAACCAGATGACTTGTGCTTAAGCAGCGGTATTTCACTGCTGTACTGCTGGCTGATGAGTACATGCACAAAGTGTGAAAATGTCAGTTTTGTGTGGTAAGGAAACCCAACCACCTTCTGAACCCTGGGCCTTTTGAGTGAACACCTGCAGGTCTTGACAGCTGATCTCCAGATCTGTGCTACTTCTCACAGTTTCTTCCCTCTATTATTTTGCTTGCACCACCACTCATCTCTTTTCCTTTTCTTCTCTCATTCCCCTGCTTAGATCTCAGCTGAGTGGTAAACAAGTTCCTTAACTAACTCTGTCTGTGGTCTGGCCCTGTCCCCTCCCCAAGCCCTTTTCTGTCACAATCCTTGGCTCTACCATAAAAAATCTGCAAAGGATCCAAGTTATCCCTTGCTCTTTTCTTCTTACCCTGTATCACACAATTCTCATGAGCATATGTGCACTTCAATCCTCTGCCCCCCTTGCTGTGTGTGAGCCGCCTTTTCACTTACAAGGAGGCTGAAATATGGTTTAAAGAGGGCCAGGTTTGGATACCCTTGCTTTTATTCCCTGGTGTTCTGGAAGGCTAGGACTTGATTGTGGGAATCACAAGGCAGAGGAATACACAGTTCTTACACTGCAGGATGAGAGAGTTGGCCAGACAGTGGCGGTTTCCTCTCTTGTTTCAGGCCATGACTCAGACTCAGACAGAATTGCAGAATGTGTGATGGAAATTGCAAATTGTACGGCCACAGGCCAGTTAAATCTGTACCTTGGTCAGTGAAAGCAGCCCACCTGCCTATGGCAGATGATACATCCTTTGCAAGGATCTTCTGTGTTTTGTATGATAATGGGAATCAGCCAGACTCAGAAAAAATAAAATACATGCTTTTCTGAACAGCTCTTAAGCCACAACTTCCTGATACTGCTGGGGTCCTGCTGACAGTGGTAGTTGCCACTTTTCAGACAGAAAAAAAACTAATGCTTTTGAGCAAATGATGTTGCATCCCAACTAGAAGGAAGTGCAGCAGGAGGGCCAGGAGGCCTCCTTGGATGGATAAGGAGCTGCTGAGGAAAATTAGAAGGAAAAAAGAGGCTTATAAAAGGTGGAAGGAAGGACAGGCAGCCTGAGAAGAACACAGGGATGTTGTCCAGAAAGCTAGGGACCAGGTTAGGAAAGAAAAGGCCCAGTTAGAATTAAACTTGGTGAGGGATGTTAAAGATAACAGGAAGGGATTCTACAGGTACATAGTGAATAAAAGACAGACTACAGACAATGTGGGCCCTCTCTGGAAGCTATCAGGAGAACTGGCTATCCTGCATTTGGAGAAGGCTGAGGTTCTTAAGGACTTCTTTGCCTTGGTCTTCACTGGCAAATGCTCTGACCACACCACCCAAGTCTTGGAAGGCAGATGCAGGGACTG
>WYDI02012370.1:0-15326 GCA_009867235.2 Psittacus erithacus
AGGAGGGGAAGCTGGGAGGAAGCAGAGACAGGACACCTGACCCAAACTGACCAAAGAGGTATTCCATACCACAGCCCGTCATGCCCAGTATATAAACTGGGGGCAGTTACCCGGAAGGGCTAGATCTCTGCTCAGTCTGGCTAGGTATCAGTCGGCAGGTGGTGAGCAATTGTATTCTCTCCCCTTGTTATTTCCCTTATCATTATTATTACTGGTGGCAGTAGCAGTGGTTTGTGTTATACCTTAGTTACTGGACTGGTCTTATCTCAACCCATAGGAGTTACATTCTTTTGATTCTCCTCCCCATTGCTTAGGGAGCAGGGGGAGGAAGTGGAGGGGAGAGTGAACAAGTGCCTGCATGGTTCTGAGTTACCGGCTGGGCTTAAACCACGACATCAGCATTTGTAGCTTTCATTTTAATCAATGTCCTCCTCTTTATAGGGTCCTACATTTAATGCTTCCAGCTCTTATGATTGTGTCTATAAAGTTTATGCAATTACTCTGAAAGCACTTAGCAAAAAATTTGCTAGGTGGTAGGTTGAAAAGATGTTCACACCACAGGTAACGTGAGCAAGTTTTGACTTGCAAAACAAATTACCTCCTAGGAAGACAAGTACATTATCTGGCTTTGCTGTTAAAATGGCTTCATTTAACTTGAGAACCAGGAACATACTGGTGTCTCAGTTCAGACAAGTTTTGCAACTTTTATCACTGATTGCACCCTTGCCCTGGCACAGAGAGCTATCAGTATTAGGAGAACATGGAGAAACTTCCTTCCTTTGAAATCTGTTCCTACTGCCTTCAGGCAGCGTTTTTAGCTGTTAGCTGCAACTGTGAGGTCATTGAGCTTCTCGGTTTATGCACAATTTATGGTGTTCCTTCATGGGACTAAGTTATTTACCATCAAGCCATTGCCTTTGACTTCTTGCCAAGTTTGCTGCCATGGAAGTATTGTTCTCTTCCATTTCTGTGGGCTTCAATGCGGTCTGAACAAGTCCCAGCAGACAGCAGTGTCACCTAAAAGGGCTGGGAATTTGTATGAAGAAAGCTTTCTACTATATATTCCTAAAATTTATGCTATATCTTAAGACTATTCATTCAGACACAATATGGGCAAATTGCAGGATGTCTCCCAAAATATAATCTGTAACAAGTATGAGTTCCAACATTCATTCCTACACATTTCTGCATTTTATCAACCCGTCTTTCTCTGTGCCACCGAGGCATTTAGTGCTTAGATGCTAAAGACATTTCAGAAGACTTGTAGGATTGTTTAGATTTTCTTTATTTTAATAAGGAATGAGATAGAAAGCTTTGTTTTGTTTCGGGGGGGAAAGGGAAAAGGGGTGATCTCCAGTCTCTTTATAATGATTTGATATGAAAAAGCTCTTTTAAAATTCTTTTTATTGCTCATCTCCAGTGGCAGGCTCAGCTGAAGCAGTTCTCTAAAGCAACAAAGGATAATCCTATGTACTGCTTTGCAGATACACCATTTTTCTGAACTAAGATGAAGGCTAGTTTGCATAGAACTGCATACAAGTGGGTAAGCACAACCACTGGTGCTGGTAGAGAATTTGTTCCTGCTGTTATCCCAGGAAACATAACAATACTTTTTCTTTTCCTGTCTTTTTTTTTTGAGTACGTGCATTACATTAATACATGCCTATTTGTCACTGATTAATTGCTAATCTGTAACTGTAGCTTCAGGTCCTTACTACTAACTTCCCAAGATGGTAACAGCAAGGGGGTATATAGACAAAAAAAGCCTTTGAACCTTTGCTGGGGTATATGTTGTGCAATTTTCGCTAAATCTAGTTTCACCAAGTCTCTTGCCATACCAATAGATTTTGTAAATATACATATGTATATATATATATATATATAAAAAACGAAGTTTAATGTAAGACATTCTGAAATGTTAAGCTGAAAACTAATGCTAGTCGCAGTGTTCAAAGCTTTGAGCTAGAAGCCCATTTTTCTCCTGGACCTTAAACTGACAGGGAGCTTTGCAAGAGTTTTTAAATATATCTTTGAAGATTTAAAAATAGTTTTATACTAGAAGGCAAATACACAGTAGCTTCTTCTGTGAATCTTATCTTTCAATTGGCAATAAATAGTGTATGGCTCAGGGATTTTTGATATAGTTTGACCTATTTATTCTGTTATACCTGAATGAATTGCTTTAACATGCTATTGAGATGAGCTCCCACTCTGGAAGGTCATTATATGGTAACAAATTATCATCTTTTCTTATCCTAGCTACTGAAACACAGCTTTCTCGGTCTGCAGTGATATTAATAGGGGTCTGTGGTGAGAGGTCAGTAGCGGGATCGCTTCAGGCGAGGGGCTGTAATCTGTGAGGCAAGAGCAGCCAGTGGACCTTTCCTTTCATCACAGAGGCAGCTATCTCCTGGGACGTTGCCATGTCTTTATCACACAGTAGAGTTTAAAACATATCTTCTTCCTGTGACTTTCCATTGCTAACTTCATTGAGAAAGGTGACATTTAAAGCTTCATATCATTTTCTATAATTTTGTTTGTGATATTTTCCTTCACCTCTCTTCCCGCTGTTTATTTTTTAATATGCATTCTATATGGATATTCTTTGGGGCAAAGCAGGTTTGAGAGAAAAGCATGGGTTTGCTGTTTAGTTTTGGTCTGGGAGATTATATCATTGAACAATCATATAGAACTATAATGAGCTCTAACTGAAAACTTTGCTTGCCCTATGTTTAACTTTCCAAGTATTAATGAATACTCAGTGAATAAGACATCTAGCTTGAACTGGATTGAAAATTTAGCTGAATCTTGGGGAGCCAGGTCCCTGGATTGTGTATTGGTTAAGTTTGTCATTATTCAATATAGGTAAAATAGCTTTTATTTAATATGTATCCTGAAGAAGTCTGTGGTATTAACAAATGCCAGCTAATACTAGATAACTGAAGGTGAACTGTATGTGACTCCCTCTTACACAAAACTCCTCAAACACTGGCAATAACACAATAATTCTGATAAATAAGCCAAAGAATAATTACTGAGCAGTGGGATGGTTAGCTACCGCCTGAAGGCATAATTCTGTGACAAATGAACATGGACTTCGATAACCGATAAGATGACAATGTACACAGCAGAAAACAACCTCCCTTCCCCTTCTTCTTTACAATAATGTTACCTGTTTATTATCATTTATCTTTTGTGTTATATGGAAAAAGTTGTTCTAGTGGACATAAAACACCTTAGAAATTACCTACCATTTCTTTTTCACAAGTAAAAGCTCTTTGTCCTTATAGAATACCTTTGTACAAAATCCTTTCTTTGTTACAGATAAGCCACATCCCACCTGATCCATGGGGCTCCATTTTCAAGGAGAAGGCCAAAGAAAATTTCTGTGAGTGATCTGACTTACGTTACTACAAGACAGAAACTGAGCTGGCTGCAGAGGTCTCAACATAGCTGAAGCTCACTAGGCTTCTTCTGTTCTGAGTTAAGCTACTGTATCTGATTTAGGAAATAGGCTGGAGAAAAAACATAAATCATGTTCCGCTCGTTTAGATATCACCTATAAATGTAGTTAATTTTATACAGGTTAAACATGGTTTTAAATTGCCAGGAAACTAGATGATGTTTAAAACAGGTCTTCAAGAAAATAATGCTACAGTAAATTGTACTTTAACTCATAATTAAGCTATATATAAACTACACAATGAGGCAAGTCATGCCCATATTGAACTGTTAAGTTACATGTCAAACCTGCTATTATTCCTTCTTTATTCTTGATTCCTTTATTTTCTACATAATTCTATCATTTGCCACTTTAAAAATGTTATTTTCTACTTAGAAAAAAAATCATAAAGGTCAAAAAAAAGTATTACTATGAACATATACTGCACATAAACTGAGTTATTTGTACTGTCCTTCCAGTATTATAGAATCACAGCAGGATCAAGTTTTAAAGGTTAGAGGTGAATGGATTGACACTCTCCATTTTCATTCATTCTCATTGCATGAGAATGAATGAGATCTTTATCTTTAGAAAGTGTTATAGGACAGGGGAAAGGGCTGGTCACTGCAACCACTCTGCAATTATTCCTGGCAAGCTCTGTGCATCCTGGTAGATAGAAGCTTGATTGTCATAATGCTGTGTGGCTATTTATGTAACCAAGATTAAAGGCATGTTTTAACAGACATGTGGTTTCTGAACTTGCTTATTAAAATGAAACAATAGCTTTTTTTTCCCCCCCCTCAGGTGATATTTTAATAGAATGGAAATCATGAGAATGAGCAATCATGGTTGGAGCAGGTGCTTAGCATCATTACCCTGTATTAGCAAATGTAAAGACAAGATATATAAAAATGAACCTCTGGTGTCATGTCATCTAGTAAGCGAAATATAATTTCACTCCTGTCAATTGAGCTAAACCAACATCAAACTAGTGCAAATGAGAAAAGAATTAGACCCTGAGACTATGCAAAAGAAGAGATAGTGAAATGTATTACATTTCATTAAATTATTTTTGTATTTCCCCAAACTATTATTATTGGTGCCAAGTACACTGAATGCATTTTAAATATAAATATCAAATTATGAACCTGAGTACAATTCATTTGTGTAAAGCCATAAGTTAGAACTTGCTTTCACTGCTGAGAGCGGCATTAGCAATGTGCCTAAATAAAAGAGAAATGATGATAGGATTACTAAAGAAAGCAGTAGCAAAATATGCACAGCTAGAAGACCTTACATTAAGGAATTAATATATTATAGCAACATACACTGAAAATCCTTGGTACTTGTGCTAAGAACAATGTACATTCTGCAAGGATACACCGTAAATCTGGAAGGCCAAAACCAAGTTATGTTCTTGCTGAATGAAATTCAAAGACTACAATCCTTAAAATCATTATGATGTAAAAACCATCATCATAAAAGAACTTTTTATTCATAGATTGGGTCTCAGTTTCAGTGCACCTGTGTGAATGTTCCTGATTATTGCTTGCTTAATTGAATGGAAATTTATATTTGACATACGTATGTAGTTGACACATATAAAGTTTACATTTATAAATAGTTTCTTAGTCCCACAGCCTTTAACAGTCTTTTAAAAAACACTGGTCACAAACTACTAGCCAAGCAATTAATTGTTTTTCTGTGGTAACTGGAAGCCTTAACACATTTTGCTGATTTTTAACCAGAAACTGTTTCCAAATTAAGGATTCTTGCGCAGACCTTGTACTCCCCAAGAAATTGATCTTCATTGAAAACGATCAAGTAAATGTACATATGCTCTGAAATCCATGTTGATTAGAAGTTAAAGTGCTTTTTCATGTGAAAAGCTGCACCCCAGATTAGTTTAACGCGCAAAAATGTTCTCCATCGCTTTCCCCATCAAGAACTGTTTGGGCAAGACGGCGCTAACTGAACAACTTTTCTCTCAAAATGGGGGTTTGACTGTGAAGGTTCAATTGCAGCCTCACACAAGGGTTTTTTTTACTCATACTCTCATGACAAGGTGCTAGACCGATTGCTGTAATTAGGAATTCAACACATTCTAATTTTGGAAAGAAAACAGCATTCTTTCAGCACAAACCTTTACTTGGGAAAAAACATTCACATTAAGCTATAATTCCAGAAGCCTTTGAGAGAACATTTTAAAGCTGGCAGAGCAGAGATAAATGCAAACTAAAGAAAACACTTTGAAAGCACGTTTCAAGCAAAACATTTCAAAGTACTACCAATAAAAAAGCCAATAAAGACTTCCTTTACCATGTCCCTTCACTATTGTAAACCTGGGCAAATACTTGTCCTAAAAATAACCCCAAACCCAATCCTCCTCTGAGGCTTCGCCATCCAAGGAGTCTTAATAGTAGCTGTATAGGAGAGTTCAAAGATTTTAAGAGAAGAGTTAAGGAAATCCTGTGGTTGCTGATTTACTTCACACAAAGGTAATTGCGAATGACTTGAACAAGGTTCTGCTGAACAAAATGAGGAAAAGTCACAGAAAGGGGCTGAAGCAGGTTCTGTTTCCTAGTGTCACAGCTGGTGGGACAAAGTTAACTTTCTCTTGGGTTTGAAGCCATTGGTGAAGGGAAGAAAAGCCAGCAAAATATATATACCTCTTCCTAATCAGACGGGTGAAGATGGTATCTGAAAATATGAGAAAGAAAGGCTAAAGAACAAGCTGGAAGGCAGATGGAGGGAAGACCTTTCATTGGGACAGATGCTCTGGCTTTTGAAAGTCATGTTTTGTCCTCACACGCTGTATGGCCCTGTGCAATGACAAGGTCTTCCAAGGAGATCAGTAAGCAACACAGAAATTATTAACTTGTGAAACCATAAATATTTTAAAAAGCACTCCAGGAGAGCATTTATTTTTATTGCGTTCCCATGACTGATAGGATTATCTCCCCTAAGTCTACTTTTGCAGTTATACACCATGACATTAAGAATAGTAGGCAAAAGGTGGCATCCTTCATACAGGATGCACTTTCATGCTTTTCTAACTACCGTCACAGTAAGTCTTCATCCAAGTTAAAATAGCATCCCATAAATGAGGCATCCCATAAGAAGTCATTCTTCTGTTATCTTAAAGGTACTATCTCAAAGGTACTAGTTCAGCTAGGGTATTGATCAGGTATTTTGCAATCTGCTAAGTGGTAGTCTATAACTGTCAGAAGATACAGTCTCCCTCTAAACCTAGTAGGATCACAGTACTAATGATTCTGGAACTTCCAAGGGAGGGGAAGACGGCTGGATTCTATAGAGAAGTCTAGTTTCTGCATGCATTATCCAGGGAACCTCTATTTTTAGGAAAGGCAAAATGAAGTTGGGATTTCCCAGGGCAGTCTAAAAGTGCTTGGAGATATTGCTTCCATTAGCACACAAAAGCTGAAAGAAATAATGAATGTCACAGGACAATATTTCATGAATGAGATAGCTGTTTGGATTGTATAGCTGCTCTCAGCGCTGCTTTCCAAATGCAAGTGTCTGTCTAGGGTGCTGAATGTTACAAATCTGTGTAATAACAGATTCCTCCCTCTTCAATATGCAAGAGCAGTGAAGTACAAATCTCAGTTTTATGGATCTTGAGTGTTGCAACACTGAGTGCAACATCTCTAAAATCCCACTGAGACAGATCTCAATTCCTTATTTCTCTAGGCAGAAGACACACTGCACTTAAGTATTTATGTAGGAGATGTACTTGATCAATGGACATGCCGGATAAATATCAAAGGACTTTAGATCTAGTTCTTGTTGTTGGTTGCTGCAGAAACAGGGAGAAACACCCTTTCAAAGGGGAAAACAGGGAATCCTCAGGATGAAATCCCTTTGGACTTTTTGCCTCAAGGTAAAGTTTAGCACGATAACTTTCATGTGAAGACAGCTGTATAAAGTTGGTTTTCTCCCATATTTAGAACTAGCTTGATGAAAGGAATTGTTGATTACTGATGAAATTATAATACCAGGCTAAATGTAATTTATTCCAAAGATAGCTATGCCATGAATGAACAAAAACATTACTATAACTGAAACTTACAGGATAACATAAAAAGTAAAACTTCCGCTCAGGACAGTTTTGCAAGGTATTTGAAAATTTTTGACAGAATAGTATATTAAAATTCTGAGATTCTATTTTTAATATTGTGTTGTTATGAAGTCTGTATTTGGTTGGAATATAGGAAAGAATTAGTATTGTAAACAGATTGATTGTTTATCAGCCTAACAAACAGAAGAGTGGGGCCATGCAGAGCAGGGCCATCTGCAGAGCCCAAGGCAGGGGTTTGGGTGAGCTCCCCAGGCTGGCACCAGGGAGCCCTGCAATGGGAGCCCCAGGATGTGAGCTGTTCAGAAAAGGGTAGTGGGTGTGTGTGTGTGGGTAAAGTCAGTCCTGATAGGGAGAGAATTACAGCTGACTTGCTGGCAGTGTGATTCTGGCGGAAATTTGCAGGTTTTGTAAGAAGCACAAAACAGTCAAATGGAGTTCAAAAAGGTTCAGGAACTGGAGCCAGCAGAGATGACACTTCTATGCCACACAGAAACTTAGCATGGAAATTTTTGCATATGACTTTCACTTCTCTGAAAATAAAGGCTGGTAATGAAACTGTGGACATGAGCTAAATGATCCCAGTGTGAAAGGGCTTCTATAAAATGATGTCTCCTTTTGTTGGCTGCTTCTAACCAACACTTTGGAAGCACATAAACAATTTACAGCAACAAAGGGCTTTTCTTTTTCTCTTTTTTTCCCCTGACCTGAATGCAATTATTGCTCCATTTAGTTTATGGTTCTTCTTTTGCAAAAAAAAAGATAAAAAATCAATGATGATCAGAGCAGAGGACATGTGGAGCCAAAGGAGATAAGTGACAGATGGTCACTGAATGACCACACAAAATCATAACATCAGAGATCCAGGACAAGACTCTGGTCTGGGGAATGAGTAGCATTGTGCAGTTTCCAAAACTTAAGTAGGTACTTTTGAAACATAACTCTAACATCACTCTAAAGTGTCTTTAAAACTCCTCAGTATTGTACCTGTGGGTGAAGCTATTTTTTTACGTTGGCTGCGATTTCAAGAATGAACTTTGGCAAGCTCAGCTGAGTTCCCTCATTGCACAGTACATGGTAATGCTCATTATGGCTATATCAACTACTATCCATTCTGCGCAGAATTTAATTTGGTCTAATTTTGAAATGAATTCAAACTCCTTAATAACCAGGTGCGTTCTGGAATCACATTTTTCTTTGGTAATTAGTTTGTGACTCCTTGATGGTTAATTTTTTAGATTTTGTACAAAACTCTCACTGCATTTTACACTACTGCTTTGTGAATGGAAATATTTAGCAGCGCAATAAATGGCTCTTCTACTCTTTTTTTGGTTAAAGGCCAAGAAGCCACAGCAATGGTCCATAAGTATCCCTGAGATCGCTCCATGCATTGCTCCTGAAGAAGCAGAATACTTTTCCAGTCTCCAGACTGAAGCTCTGGAGAGTTTTGAGTGTTAAAAGTTTCTAATCTTTTATTCTGCTTTACTTATCTGGCAATACATATTCATGAGGAAGGTCATTATAGCAGCACCCAGTAGTGTGGCTCCAGTTTTGAGCAGTGGCACTCAACGCTTAACAGCCGAACTCACAGAAGAGCATTGCAGAACTGAACACTCAGGTAGTTAGAGGAAAGCAATTCTCTGAAACCTAATGAAAACAAAAAAATTTCACTTACATTACTGGGCTACTGCAGGGGGGAGGGGAGAGATTTCTAACTTATTTGAGTCTGTCTTCCTGCAGGTTTTAAAATGCCATTTTGCCTTGAGAGTGCTCTGGCAGGGTGCTGCAGAATGTATTTTACAGATGCGAGAGGAGTGCTGCACCGGGCAAGTGAAGATGGTGGCTGAATGTCATGGATTCAACAGCCTGGTCACCAAATTTGAGCAAAGAGTGGACTGAAAAACAGTGCAAGGATTAGGTTTGTCCTGCTGCAGTTGGGGTCTGTGACTACGTGAGGTCTTAATGTCACCCAAAAAACTTAGTGTAAAATGAACAAACGACCAAATGAGTAAAAATTAGATGCAGAAGTGAGAATTTAGGGGAAGCTTGTGAAGACTCCCTCAGGCTGCCTTGAGCTCGAAGGAACGCCACATGTCCTGGAGTTATCTCAAACCTGTCCACTGGTTCCAAATGTGGGCACATACAAACACATTAGGCCATCCCTCATGTAAACTGCGCTTCTCAAATACCTGAAAACTCAGCCGTCTTTGAGTACCCTGCTTCACATCAGTCTCATTACAGTGTAAACCTATTTTTCAAGGTTTTTATAACACTGTATGTAGATTACTTAAAGCCTAATGTATGCTTACTAAAATGTTGCTAGCATTCAAAGATGTGTATTCATTAGCATTTCTCAAATCAGATGTCTAATTAGATTATTGCCTATATCAATATCAAAGCATTTCAATTTATATAAACATGCATGTGTTTGGATAAGTGGGTGGCAGTAAATATAATATATGACCAACATATTTCTATGCCACGAACTGGATACTATTTTCTTATAAACTGTGTTTTACCAGAGCATTAATTTAACTCATTAGATTCAAGTACTTATGCATGTATGAGCAGCAAATCATAACAAAGCAAGAAAAACTGAAGTATCCCTGTCCCCCAGCTGAGTCTACCCCTCTTTCTGTCTAGTCTTTGCTTGCTGAATTATCTCGTTTTCTCTTTCATGTTCTGCATGTGTGACCTTGAATGCAACCTGTAGCATGGAGGAGGAAGGACATTTCCATCCATTCTCGTGTATTTATGCCTCAACAGGAAGAACAAACAACGCTAATATGAGACGTGTTGGTGCCACAATGCAGCTTCTGCAAGTGATTGCAGAAGGAAGGGAAAAGAGAAAAAGCCCACAGCAGTAGTGAGTCACTTGTATGCAGGTCTGGTTTGCTAGGGTCTAAACAGAGATCTCATTCCTGCTGTCTTTCTACAACCTTATGGATTCTGGAGGAATTCTACCTCCTTTTGGTACCCATTTCTCATTTTGGGATGGGGGTGATCAAGTCTGGGTCCTGAGTGTTTCTCCCTTTCTTTAGCATCATCTTTTATCTTCACTCTTTTGTGGGACTGGCTGTCTCTGCTCTGCAGTCAGGGTCCCCCAGCTTTTTATTTCAGTGATTACAAAGTGAGATTTCACTGCAGTCTTATCACTGCTGTGATCCTGAAGACAGCTTCTGTACCTTCCCTGTGCTTATCTGTATTCTGCCCATGATATTGATCTAAAAAATTGTTTCTTCTCCTCTGAAAATCACCTTCCCTGCTCTTGAGTCTGTGCCAAGTGACTGTGTCTGACACATCCCCACTCGGCCTCCCTAGCCCTTCCCTGGCATTGGCTGGCTCGCTGTAGGGGTAACTCAAGTGCATCTGGAGGTGTCCCACTGGCACCATGGAACCGTGTCCCTGCTGCAAACCTCACAGTTGGCACTGGCAAACTTTGGGCTGCCCCTGATCATGCCCCAGTGCTGCCAGGCATGGGGAGCTCCTTCAGGTCCAGATGGGCTCGTGCCAATGTGATGCGGAGGGTGATTTTGCTAACTGCTATTTGCAGCACTTCTGTAGTCAGAAAATGGCCTACTCTTTCCAGTGGTTTTAAAATGGCAATGGAGTTTTAGGTGTTTTTGAAGGAAGAAGTGATTTTCCATAGCTGAGAAAGCTTCCATCAGAATATTCTTAATATTAAACAATGATGCCATTCAGTAGGTTAAAACCACCACCTTCTGGAGACTATTAAAAATTCAGTAACCTTGGTGACAATATAAAAAGCAATACTGGTTTAGTTGTTTCAAATGAGGAACATACACCCTTATGTGTGTGAATATACTGTTAACAGAATGATCTGGGTTGTTTTTATTTTCCTAAATGTATGCTTCAATCCTATATTTCCTCCTCTTGCTTCCTTAAATGTTCCAGTATGAGAAAATAACAATTTTCTTCATCTAAAACCTGTCCTACATCACAAAACATCATCCGATCAGGGAAAAGAAAAAACTCTCCCTGAAACAGAACCTGAAAGTGTCCAGAAAGTAGCGCAGGAGCCTATAGACACTCTTTGTCAACTGACAATAAACAGGAAATAAAAGTATGCACTCATGTAATTTTTCAAGGCAAACTGAGTAGTCGCTCAGGATTATTTTAACATCAATTCCTTTATCCTTGTATAAAGTTGCTCTGGTCCAGTTGGTGCTTTTCAGTTTAGATTTGCATTTAAAAAAGCTAAAAAGTGCACAGAGGTAAATAATATATATTCCAGGTTAGGAATCAAGAATAGAAATATTCCCTTTGAGGCTGAAGCCTGGTATAGCTCCAGGAGCTTTGCAGTGTGTTAAGAGGCAAGTTGGTGAGTTTGGACAGAACTCTTAAACATGAAAATACCTGGGAATAGCAGGAAAAAATTGGATGGCCGCGTGCCCCAGCATCCGGCATCACAGAGACCATTGATGCTCCTCACCTCCACACAGCAACTGAAAATTGCTCTTACAGTTGGCTGCCTGGATGTTTATGTGTGCATTTGCTTTTGCAAATTATACCAAAGTATTCCCCTTAGTCATTTAAGGGGCTTGAGGCAGTAAGTTCAGGCCATCTAGCATCAAACTGCAAAAAGTGCTGTATGTTTTCTTTTCTTAAGTTTGTGAAATAATTTGTTTCCCCAAGCTAGTGATAATATGGATTTGGAGCACAGCTTTCCCAGATTTATTTAATAAAAGGTTACTATTTTTCTTCTGGCAGAAACAAGCAGTGAAAAGGCGGCTATTCTCCACACAATGGAAGGTAGGATTATAGAATAAACGCAAGGGAGATAAGAAAGGTGAATCAATTTAAATGACCTTTCTTCATGCTTCATTGAAACAAATGAATAAGAGGATTTATTCCCAGAAAATAGAGTGGAAATAAGAAAATAATGACTAAATAGCAAATCAAAGGGAAAATTCTAATTATATTGAAAGAGATTTGCTAGGGTTTCTTAGTTTCAAATTAAAAATAACTAAAAGTGTGTTAAAACGTGTATAAATTAAAGCTCAGCAAACATAATAAACCCACTTGGATAGCTAAGCTGGGAGTAGGATATAGTGCAGTGCTTGCAGCTGAGAAATGGCTTTGACTGCGCCATTAACCTGCTAAGATTTAGTCTTCCTACCTTATGGATCAACTGTTTTAGAGATTAATTGGATATCTAATCCTATGAAATCCTGCTTTTGCATTTCTCACATTTAGGACAGGACCCTAAATATTCCTTTGCAGAGGTAGGCAAAAAAGCAAGTAAATGGGGTTTTAATGGAGTCACAAACAATAGGCACGGGGCTCAAGGTTCAGAGGGTGGGTAAAGCTTTATCATGGTGCATGGGATCCTCAATCTGACATTTGATTGCCTGGTTATACAAAGCAGAGTCATCCCTGAGGCAGGTTTCAAGTATAGAGACACCTGCTCCCAGCCAAGGTGGGGAGCATGCAGTGTGTGCCTGGGTGCACCAACACCCCTTGCAGCTCCTGGGCATGTGCCTGGAGCCTTTGCTGCTTCTGGCCAGTTGAACACTACATCTAGGCATGCTGAATATCATCTGCCTTGCAAGGACAGACAAAATTTTTTGGGTTTTTTTTCCAAAAATATTTTTTTCATATGTTAAAAAAAAACCCCTTAATTTAATAAACTGCATATGCAGTTCCTCTGCTGCCTTTTTAGTTTGTTTGTTTAGCTTAAAACTTTTATCTTTGCCTTGTTTTGATATGGCACTCAACCAACTAAAACCATTAATTACATGGTGATAAATTTCTGCCAGCACTCAGATCCTAGGGTAATAGATTTAAGCAAAGTGATGGAATTTGGCAGTGTTCCTTTCCTAGCAAGATTATGTCAGTTGCTCCTAAATCCATTGATCCAGTGAGACAGTAATTAGTTAATTTAACAAGAAACAAAGGATTTTAGCCTGCAGAATTTATAGTACTAACAAGACAGGTTATTATTGGAAGCTATTTCCAATAAAAACACTTAAATCAGCCAAAAAGAATATTGTCCCTGGAATAAAAAAACAGGAATATCTTTTATCATATCACCACAGGGTTAGGGTAATACTAACACTGGTGCTGGCTACAGTTGCACAGTGCCTGTTTTGTTTTAAGTGTTAACATGAATGACTTTCAAGAACATTCTTGTAGGGTGAGACCACGTGTATGGACAGGTTTGGGTTTTGTCATTAATTATTTCCCCATCAGTGAGGCAATTTCTACTGGTGCCAGTTTGCTGTGGCTGCCAAATAGCTGCTGGGGGCAATGTGATGGGCAGAGGAAGCAAGACTGAATGTGAAAAGGCAGATTTGCTTCTCAGCAGAATGTGCCCAAGAAGCACTGGATTTAGCTGAGGGGTTCTGCACAAGGTGAACGTGTAGGAAAACGGTGCTGAACTTGAATGATGCTGGAGACTGTTTTTGCAATATCTCTAAGCACTATTAATCATTCTGAAAACACATCTTAAGGCTGGCATTTAATTTAACTCTACAGAGACATAGCAACTCTGCCAGTAGCAGAAGCAAGCAAAGAAACCTAAACTCTGCTCAGCAAAAAGAGCACACCAAATAAAGCCAACTAAATAAAAAAACACAGATCACAAGCCGCTGTTCATTCACTTGCAGCATATTTTAACCACGAGCTGTGAGGAAAGATGCTATGGGCAGGGGGTTATATTGCTCATCTCTAATTCTGGCTTTCCTCACAAACTTCATGGCTCCTTCTGAGGGTGATATTACTTGTTCTTCAGCACCCATTTTACAAGTAGTCTGAACACTTCAGATGGCTTTAAATAGGAAATGTGAATACGAGAAACATTTTGCTGCAAAACTTTTCTTCTAATATAAATATTTAGAGGGGTGCAAACTTCCTGAGGTGTTTATTTAAAAGCATCTTCAATTTACAGCCAGTTCCAGAATCACTGCATAATATCCCCATCATACAAGTAGTAAGTCAGTTTACACATAAATATAGCTAGTTTGTCTCTTGTATTTCTCTTTGCTTACATAAAATGGACATTTGAGTATAAAAATATTGTGATTAATTTGGGGAATTAGTAGGCTGAGTACTTAAACAATTCCCTTACCAGAAAAATAAGAGCTATTTAACTAAAAGAAGAGTCAATGTCTTCTCTGAGGATGCTTTAAAAGATTATTTAAATCTTATAAATATTTAAAGGTCTGCCTAGAAGCTAATGGATTTTTAAGGAAAAACAAAACAACAATGTGCTTATGAGAAACAGCATCTTATCTTCTACTAAACTAATTAAATAAAAGAACAAACTCTATGTTGTGACTGTGTTTTGAAAAATGCCTCTGTTGAGATACAGCTGGCATGTTTTTGTTGAAAATAATGCGAATATACTTCAGTTTAAACAGGTGAAGCTGCTGCTACAGAAGCATCGTACGGCCTTACAGAACCAATGCAAAGATGCATGTTTCTTATCATTCCGTTTATTTGATGCATCTTATTTCTGTGCTCTTTTTACATTGTGGTTTGCCTGAAGTCAAGACCTTCATGGTATAAAACAGTAGCCATGATGTTTCTGATGGGGTTAAAAGAGAAATTTAAGTCTGATTAACTTTGTTAATAAAACTACTCAGTGCAATCCTTTCTGTATTCCTGATGCCTGTGACTGTGCGCTTAAGCACATATGTTCATAAACACTTGTGAATTTGAAGGTGAGTACATACTCAATGTGTGAGGTGGTGCTTGGTGTTGTGGTTTAAGCTTAGTCATAAATTAGACAAGCACGTAGTCTGCTCATTCCCCTCCCCCACAACC
>WYDI02012371.1:0-17503 GCA_009867235.2 Psittacus erithacus
AAAGTTAGAAACACAGTGCTGCACCAGCCACTAAGAAGGAGAAAAAATGACTGCTACTGCTGAACCCATGACAACAGCAAAAAGCAGGACCTCACCCAGCTGTGCATCAGGATGCATTAGCAGGATTAAAGCCAGATCCCCACTTGCCCAGCTGATTTTCACTATGGTTTGCCTTGATGCGGCATTATAACAAAGCAAAGCCTAGTACAAACCCTTCTGTATCAAGACAATAGGTGTTAGATATCCCAAAACGCCTCTGACTTCAAAAAATGCGAGCACACATGCAAAACAAGCCATCTACAGCATGCTGCACAGAACACTGGTGCCTTTGCTCCTAGTTTTTGAAGATTGATCAAGCCCCAAATGGGCTTTAATGTTCTTCCAGATGAGTGCTGAAGTGAATTGAAACTGGAATCTATTACATTCTCCTTATCATTGCATTTGGACTTTTCTTTTGTTTCCTAACTTATTGTGGCTTGTATTTTCTTTCAAAAATCAGCTATGCAAAGCTCCTCTTTTCAGCAACCACAGCATGAGACTATGAATTTGCAGTATAAGGAACTGGGAAGACAAGGTTCCCACTGGTTCCACGCTCTTCATTGCATTGCGTTGCACAAAAACCCGAGCAAATATTGCCTCCTTTAACCAGCAGAGGACGGTACCTCATCTCCTTAAATGAGACCTGTGGCCGTTGAAATTGCTAAGATTTCCCCTGCAAATGAGTGGTACTTGCTCTGCTTTCTAGAGGTTCACGAAAAAGAAGCAATATTATCTCGTACCACTTCTGCTGCATTCAGTCGCATACAATTTGGATTTCAGACAGCTGCTGAACTGCTCATCACCTCAATATCTAGAGCCCCCAAAACTCCCACATGGGTTCATGTGCGGTGACATGGGATTTTGGCCCATAAAGTTACTTACTTTATTTATTTGTAGGGATTTTTTTATATTCCATGGGAAGTTTTCCTTTGTAAATTTATTTCATGAAAGGATACTAGGTGGTATGGAGGCTGGTATCTCTCTCTCTCTCTGCAGAGCTGATATGGACCATAAAGTCTAGGGTTCAGGGTCCAGTTCTGAGGATACACTTGCATGCACCACTATGGGAGCTGAGATCTTAACAGCAATAGGACAAATTACATTCATGAAAAGATATTGGGCAGTATTATGTTGTGCAGGTATAAATAACTTTGTCCAGCTGTTTTGTACTTACATGGTCATTCTCAGCCTGCCATAACTATGTGGCTCCTATTTATATATTTCATAGAATCATAGACTCAACTAGGTTGGAAAAGACCTTTAAGATCATCAAGTTCAATCATTACCTCAGGACTGCCAAGTCCACCACTGAACCATGTCGCTGAAGGCCTCGTCTATGCAGTTTTTGAACGCTTCCAGGGGGTGATTTCACCACTTCCCTGGGCAGGCTGTTTAATGCCTGACCACCCTTTTGGTAATGAAATTTTTCATAATATCCAATCTAAATCTCCCTTAGCACAGCTTGAGGCCATTACCTCTTGTCGTAACACTTGTTACTTGGGAAAAGCCACCAGCCACCTCCTTGCTCACTCTCCTTTCAAGTAGTTGCAGAGAGAAATAAGGTCCTGCCTGAGCCTTCTCTTTCCAGGCCAAACAGTTTCCTCAGCCATTCCTCATAAGACTTATCCTCCAGACCCTTCACCAGCTTTGTTGCCCTTTTCTGGACCTGCTGCAGCACCAAAATATCTTTCCTGTAGTGAGGGGCCCAGAACTGAACACAGGATTTGAGGTGCAGCCTCACCAGTGCCCAGTACAGGGGATGATCACTGCCCTGGCACTGCCCATAGCCCTGCTACTCTATTTCTGACACAGGCCAGGATGCTGTTGGACTTCTTGGCTGCCTAGGCACAAGCTGGCTCATGTTCAGCTCTGTCAATCAGCGGTCAATCCCCAGGTTTTTTCCTCTGAGCAGCTTTCCAGCCACTCTTCTCCAAGCCTGTATCATTGCATGAGTTTGTTATGGTCCAAACACAGGACCTGGCGCTGAGCCTTTTTGAACCTCATACCACTGGCCACAGCCCATCACTCCAGCCTGTCCAGATCCAGGTCCTCTGGGACCTGCCCACCAGACCAGGACTGCTGACAGATGATGGAGAGTGGCTTAGCAAGCTCCTTTGCCAGCTCCTTCAGCACTCCTGGATGTAATCCATCCAGCCCCATGGACCATGCTTAAGTGGAGCAGGAGGTCATTAACCATTTCCTCTTGGATTATGGGGACTTCAGTCAGCTCCTCATCTCTGCCATCCGGCTCAGGGGGCAGAGTACCTTGATGATGGCTGGTCTCACTATTAAAGACTGAGGCAACGGCAGCATTAAGTATCTCAGCTTTTTCCTCAAGCTTGGTCACTAGGTTTCCCCCAGTATCCAGTAAAGGATGGAGGTTCTCCTTGGCCCTTTTCTAATTGCTAATATATTTGTAAAAATGCTTTTTATTATCTTTTACTGCAGTGGACAGATTAAGTTCTAGCCATGACTCCCTTTTTCTAGTTTTCTCCCTGCATAACCTAACAACATCCTTGTTAGGACTGTCAGCTCCTCATGGGCCAGCATGGTCCTCATGCTGGCCTGGATTTTCATTGGCCAACAAGAGCTCCCCAGGCTCTGATGGAACCACTATGCTTTCCTTTTTTTATTTTTCCCTTCTTAGCATACACATGACCAATGTACTCTCATACTCACCAGGGAGATGGCTCAGGCAGAGCTAAAGGTAGGATTCACCTCACATCAGCTGTTCAAAAATTAGGGTTGTCCCTACTTCAGTGAAATTGACATTGGCATTTTCAAGTGGCAATTCATCCTAATGACAGGAAGCATTTGCACTGTAGAATTCCCCTCTGGAGCTGCTTTCCACTCACTCTCCATTGAAAATCAAGCCCAGAGTGCTCACTCAGACCAGACATCTCATTTTCAAGCACATAAAATGAGCAGCATTAATCCTACCGTAACTGCCTCATCCAGCATCTCATAGGAAGTTTGTCATGCCTCAAACAGTTAGCCTGTGGCTTCTTGAGTCCCAGCCCAGAGATTCAATCACTGAGCTACTCCAAACCTTTCTTTAGTAATTGCCTGTTATATACAAATTGCCTCAGATGATTGAGATAAAATTACACAGTACAGGAAAATATTACAAACCATGTACAAGGAAAAATACTGAGGTAGACACAATTCAAATAATTTTACAAACCCAGAGCTCCTTGGAATTCTTTCTTTCCACATCTTATCAATGGTAGTAGGACTTATTTCTGAATAAAGAATCAGATTGGGCCTCTGTAATAGCATAAAATGAAATTTACAATTGTACATACTTTCAGTGTGTTTATAATAGCTACTGAATTTATAGGCCAGTGTTTCTCTTTACCTATACATCAAATAAAACCAGAAATAATGTTTTAGTTTCCACAGTTTTCATTCACTTCAGTGTTGGTCTGAGAACACCTAAGTCAGCACAGGTTCTCTTCAGTCACCTGAAACTAGAAATAAAGGCACCAATTAGTGAGAATTTTAGTGGGTTTTCTTGTGACAAACATATTTTTCCACTGGGAATGGGACTGACATAAAAGAGCTTTCATGTAGGAAATTTTATAGGCATTAAAACGCAACTTTTCTGAAATGGATTCAAACCTAGATATAAAAAAATGCATAGCACTATTGCCAATCTCCTTAGCTTGCAATTTCCTTCTAAAAAACAGTTCAACACAATGCCCCATCACAGTTTATTGCAGATTTTAATTCTATAATATAATTGCCAATAAACAGAGCTGTAAAATGTGTGGATTTGGCAACTAGCATTGCAATTATTAAATATGGAAACTATTTTAATGAGTGTAGTTTAAATAATATTGTGAGGCAGTCACCAGCTTCTTCTTAAAACTCTACGTCATTACAGATGGTTCCGTAGCTGAGTATAAGCAGAATCCTTTCTATGAGGTGCCTAGTACTCTCACTGTAAAACTGCAAAAGGACATGATACAATCTCTCCCTCTTCTGTAATAAAACTAATTAAAACAGCCATGGGTAGAATCTAAGCATGAACAATCATACCAAAAAGAAAACTGAAGGATGGTGGGTAGTAAGAATAAGTCCAGCTCCTCACACACTTCATGGAACTGAAGTGCCTTATAGACAGTGATATAATGAGAGATGTGGCACTTCATCAGTCACTATTGTTCAAATTTGGGATGGAGAGACTTCAATATTTCTCACACTGGGGCTTTTCAAATAAACTTTTAGATTAAAAAAACCACATCACATTCCAACCCTGACTGAGCTGCCTGAAATAGCTGAGCTGTATTTGTGAAACACAGAATTTTCCTACTTGAATCAAGTTAGTGTTGCTGAGGGTGGTACAGTGTGAGCTGTGTTCAGCTTGACTAATAGAGGCCAACCAGAATGCAAAGGGGACATTTATAGGGTTGATTAAAAAGCCACATAGATACCATCTCCTCTTTAAAACTAAAGAAAGTACTGCCTTTGGGTAGTAGAAAATCAGGCCACTTAAAAAACCAGGCCATTCCAGGCTTCTTAACCGTAAAGGAAATATTGACATTTGTTGGTCCTGGAAAGAAAGGCTGGGGCACTCCTGCCATGGGAAAGGGAAGGTAAGCATAGGGGAAAGGAGCAAGTGAGAGATATGAGCTTTGGAAGCTGGGATGGCTGGCCTTGTTCTTGGAGAAGCCTGACTGTCAGGCAGACAACATCCCTATAACTGTTCTGTCCCCAAGGATGAACCTAAGGCAAAGATAGAAATATCCGTCATATTTTCAATCTTTTAAAGTCTTGCTATTTCGGTTATAGCTCTGTTTCAGTAAGCCTGGACCATCTGGCATTAACTGGGATGTTTGACCATGTCATGAAAACAAAACTCATGAGCTAGCATGTTTTATACATCCGACCTGCTTCCAAGCTCATTAAGTAGCAGTGGTTTTTGCTGTTAACCTTGAGAAACACAGATGCCCTTTGCTGAGTTTATTTTGGTTTTCTTAAAAATCCTATAGTTTCTGCTAACTGAACCTTTTGCCAGGGTGCTCTTGGGTCAGGTTCCCAAGTCCAGCATTCATGTAGACATTCAAAATGCAAGATGAACAGGTGAAGTTTATGGAATATCCATAAATAAATGAGCATTGAACTTCTCTACCCTGAGTCAGCAAGGCATTTATATTCAGTGCTATGCAGGAAAGCTGCATGTTCACAGGGAGAACACCTATCCTTGTACTATAGTCTTAAGTGGTTTTTTAAGTTTCCTTAATAATGTTACCAAAAGGAAAATCGTGGTCCAAATTTTAATTTTCCTTTGAAGTATATTGCATCATTTCTTCTTTGTCAGCTAAAATTCTTGTTCAAAATGAATTTTCTGAGGAAGGTTGCCATCAGCAAAAATATTACTTTTTGGGGATATATTTTTTTAAAAAAAGGATGTAACAATTCAATCTATTTTCAGCATTTTCAAGGGTAAAGTTTCCTCTTCTTGACTAGAGGGAGTTAGTAGGGGTCACATGCTAAAACTATGAAAAGACATTTGGGAAATCAAAATCAGCACAACCTTAAAAAAAACTTTTAAAACAGCAAGCACAGATATATCTACCATTTGTCTGTATGCAAAGTTTTTTCACTCAATGAGACTGAAACTTTTTTCCCAGATAATCAGACATTAGAAATATTAGCTACAGGAACCAAAGTTCTATGGTGCTTTGTGTTCTGAACAAGATTGCCTTTCTTTCAAAATCGAGCAAGGAGCATTGGTCAGCATATTGATGTGGCATCAGTGACACCAAAAGGATGCTGAAAGTTGAACAAGAGCCTCAAAAATTATGTAATCTATCCCTTAGAGCACAAACTCATAATAATTCTATTTTGCTATAGGCAAGCTCTTTCCTGATAACCAGGTGCACAGGCAAAGATTTTGTCTGTGGGGCAGCTTGCAGCCAACCAGCTTACCTGACATGAACTGACCTTCTCTCCACACCTGGGAAGAGCTGGTAGGATGCATGTTGATGGAGCTGGGAAAGAAGCAAGATGTCTTTTCTCTGAAGGAGCTTTCTAAACAGACCAGTTTCTCTATTCAGAGATGACCCTCTTTCCTCCAGGACCATTTCTTCTCCACTCCATGCTCTGCAACGTGACTGTACTCTCAGCCTGGCACAAAACCCCCTCTGAGCTTGCCTTGCTGTTCACCTATTCATTTGTGGGGACACCACTTTTCTTTCAAACCCTACAGGCACATTGTTGGTGCCAACAATGTATGAAAATTTGTCTGATAATTCTAGCTGATAGTTGTACTGGAGGATAGATGAATTTGCTCTGTCTAATTTTGAAAAACATCTTACAGATGAGGCCTTTGAAAGATGGACTTAGGTTCAAATGTTTCTGAGTTCCTCTGCTTAGATGAATTACAGTAAAAAGGGACAGAAAGAGGGAAGGAAAGAAAAAGGGAAGTAAGAGAGAAGGCAGGGTGAAAAATGCAGAAAGGTACTCTTAAAGCTTAAGGGGAGATGGAGAGAGGGGCAGATTTTAATGTTAAGTGTTGATGACATAGCCAGGGAGGGATTTTCTGTCACTACTGTGTGGATGAAACCCACACCTAAGAACTATTGTTCTTACTACTACCACCAATACACTTCTCTGCCATGAGGCAGACATCAACATTGTCATTTGTTTGCATAAAACTCAGTGGAAGAGAGTGGGAGGGAAAAGGTGAGGGCAGAGAAGGAGAATGCAAAGGTATACTTTACAAACTTATTTAAAATGACCACTGTAGTCCTAAGCAAAGACAAGTACCTAGAAGGAAACTCACAATTAACAATCCCGAAGCCCACACCTGCTTTAGACAAAGTAAGTCTACCCTTAAAGTATTCTGAAAAAGAGCTGGCATCTCCTGCTCTCACCAGACTAGCCTCTCCTCCTGTTTCTGCATTCAGAGGATCTCTCTGCAGTGAGCTTCCATACTGTGCTGTTTCATCGCATTCCCAAAACCCCTTTGTCCTCCAGTATTCACTCTTTCTATAACAAAATGCATTGCTTTTTGGTATGTTTGCTGTGTTTCAGTGTATATTGTTCATACCACATATTTTACAGTGGTAAGCATCAATAAAACCTGATCAAAGTTTGTACGCAATCTGGGTTTGCTGAGAAGAACTCACACTGGAAAAGGTTCAGAGAAGGGTTCTAACAGAGCCAGGCAATAATATCAGAGAGAGATGAGGGGGATGTTGCTGATCTATATGTAATCTGAAGGGGAGAGGAAGAGTTATTTCTAGAGAATAACTTCAGCTGAGAGAAAAAAAAATGCTATGAGACAGACATTTCCTGCCTGTCATATGGGAATTGCAGCAGTCCTAATAGCCTAAGTAACAGGCTGTTGGAAACAGCCTTCCTGTTAGAGCTGTGAAGACCAAAAGCCTAAGTAATTTACAACTGAATCTTCATATATTTATGGAAAAGAAAGGAGTAAGAAATCACAGTTGCAAGAAATTGGCTTAATGATAACAGCATTTATGTTAGTGTGATCTTCAAAATTTAAATGTTATGCTTTTTGCAATTTTATCCATGAGAAAATTGACAAATGACAAAACATTTGCATTTTTTAAAATTTATCAGTAGCTATTTTTTACAAATCTATATAAAATGCTACATTAATTTGACATAGCTCTTCTCTTTTGATAAAACTCACGCAAAATGACATGATCTTCTGTGTGCATTAGAGCAAGCTTATTTTTGCAACCAAGTATGCACTGTAATCCGTATTTTCAAGTTTGCTAGGCAATACCACCTTTCCGTAAAATCATTTTATTGCCCTCAGTAATTGCGCCAGATTCGTTACTGTCAGAGTCTTGTCTGAAGTTTTTCACCATTTTATGCAAGACTCAAAACCCTATTTTACATACTGGTGTGACACTAGCTTTTTTCTCCTGTACTCTCTGAGTCTTCCCTAATGACTGAAGATGTATTATACTGCATCTTCAGTGAATTAGAAAGCTTCACAGCAACATTCCTTTGAAACTCATGGGAGTAAACCAGTTAGTTCCTGTACAGATAAAGAGCTTAACTTCAGAAATTGCTGTTGAATATCCTCTTGGATCAGTACTGGAAATGGAAGGATTTTATTATCATTTGAAGATGCAAATACATCATCCAGCTGGTTTCCACATGCAGAACATGAAATTCCACATAGATTGAGACCTGAGTGTCACAGCTAACCCATCCTGTGGGTCTGCCATTACACCAACAATCATGATAAACATCAGTCAAGAAAAACCTGATGTTCTTTAAATGACTACCCAACACATCCTAAGTGTTACTGTTTGTCAGGAGTTCAGAAAGACATATTGAACCCAGTGTATTTCCACTACTTCATGTGTTAGCAGGGATATTTCTTCTTCTTGCCGTCATGGCTCTTAGGAAGTGCTTTAAAATAGAGCAGTAATTAAAAACGAAAGAAGATGAAGATTCACCATTAAAGTGATATCTGTTTTCTGATGGCAATGGAGTTCTGTTAGTGTCCTCCTTCTTTATTATAATAAAACTTGTACCAACCATTTCCTCCCTTTGATGAGGTTCATTGGACAGTAGCTCCTGGAAAAATTTTCCTTTTTCTAATTTAATGAATTTTCCCTGTTTCTCTTTTTGTCTTTGTAGTTGCTTTAGTGCGACACAGTGCCCCAGATGGTCAGTTTGGGAAGCAGACACTGCTGTTTTCAAAGAGGCAATGTTGATTCACTTTGGACCCAGAATGACCTCCTCCTCCTCCTCCCACAACCCCTATCCCCACTCATTCACAGATCTTAATCCTCAATAAATACATGTTTTTATATATGGGAAGAAAGGTGGTCCACAACTTGAACCCAACTAAGGACACACGCAACCGTGGCTGGCATTGGCAGAATATTGTTTAGCAGAGTTCTGTACCATTGTCTGCAACATGGGTAAAACCAGCTGGCCATGTTATGCTTGACTGAGAACTAGACAAGGGAGAATCAGATGTGAATAGAAGCGATATGCGAAGAGATGAAGAAAGAAAGCTGACATACTCAAGGCAAGGCCTGAGAAAGAGAAAAGTAATTAAAGCCTTCCTGGATATTTTAATCTGTGTCAACAACAGCAAAATTCACTACCCTTTTTTGCCTTTGTGCAAAATACAGAAACAAAAGAAACTTAAAAGAAATAACTTGCCACAGAGGAAATACAGATATTGTATACTGTAAAGCAGTAACTTCTTGACTGTGCAAAGCTCTGTCTTACAGATGTTTCTTTTAAAACCAGATATACAACAGCAGAAAGTCCACCTGCATCATTTTGTCACCCATTCTGACTTGTTTACTTTAGTATACATAAACAAATAGGTATCTGCATTTAATTTATGCCCTGAAGATGAGAAAAGTGAAATGAAGCAAGTATCAATATCAAAAACAGGTATTTTGCAGCAATATCAAAACTGAAATGTTGTTAGTTCTGACAGTGTTGTTAATTTTCCACAAATCAAAACAAAAGCACTGGAACAGGTCCTCTGCATTGAATGTTAAGTAGATGCACTGAGGGGGTAAAGGCTGCAGTGCTATCATACTGGCCCAGCCTGCCAGTACACTTGCTTAGCATTCAATGCAGAGGGCATGGGCGAAGGAACTGGCCATAGTGGGAGAAGCAGGACCTGGGGGTTGAAGAAAGCCTGCAGGGGAACTAATCTTACTATGGTGAGCCCGGTGTAGGGGCTAGGGTATTAACCCATTGAAAATCAGGGTTCATTAATTCCAGCATTTACAGAACAAGCTGCTTTGATTAGCTTAGTTTTGCCCAGACAGTCCCTAATGAAAATTATTTATATTAGAAAAATGATGACTTACAGTGCAACAATTAAACCTTTTCCTTTTTCAGATATAATACATCAGTCTAGGCCCTTTTCTGTTGCTAACACAATCTTGCTACATGGAGGGTGACATGCAAACAATGTTGCTTTATATTTAGAAAAGCCTTATAGAATTTCCTGCAGTCAATGAGTTACCTGTTGTTCTAATACATACCACAAAACATTACCTCAATGGCTCAGTGTGATTTAGTTTGATCATTAACAAAGGCGTTTGGCATTCTATCTCATCTGGCAAACTCCCTTGAAATTCAAGCACTTCTGTTTTTTTATTTAGCATGTCACTCTGTTTGAATGGGAGCACAACTGCTCCACCAGCTTCCATGAGCAGCAGATGACAGAAATGTATCGTGCATACATGTCAACAGTACGTACATATCAGTCAACCCTATTTCAGCTGCTTCCTCAGCAGATAACAAATATGCCTCTTCCAAATTTAGTGATCCCATCTGAAGAGTTCCAAAAAACTTTGCTGACCTATAAGCTGCATAGTGGAAACAAACACTGAAACAAGTTACCTGTCTTCTGCAAACCCTGCGCAAGCAGGACCAGAAAAAGGCCTCTGCTTGGGTGCAGCAGAAGCAGAGGCAACTGCTGGTAAAGAGATACTGTTTTTTAACGGAGGGGCCAGCTTGCACAAAATTGAAAATGTTCATGCAGCAATTGCAGAGGAGGGGCCATTATCACCACAAAACCCCAATATCCCTTATTATCAGGCTCCAGCGTAGAGCTGGAGCTCCTCTTTTTCTCCCCGTAACTCTTGGCCATGTTGACCTTTTGCTGCTTTCTCCACAACCCAATGACAGTTTGTTTGCATTTGAATTTAAAGTTCCCTCTTTTTTTTAGTCCACTGCAGCAATCAGTAATGGGCTTCTAATTGCTCATTTAGTCAATGAGGACTCAGGGATGAACTAAAGAAGGCTTTGATAATACTTAAAAGGCCTTGATTTTTTTTCTAAAGATGAGCTCAAGCTGAATTCCTACAGTGACTCTTCACCCCCTGAACACTGGCAAGGTTTCAATCTTTCCTAATCTTCGTTTTCAGAGAGCTCAGTCAAAAATTAAAATCCCACCTTGCCTGCACACCTAACTCCAGATTAATCCCGCCATGGAGCTGTTGTGGGCCACATTTTACCCAAGGCTGGTATCTGGGACTGGGAAGAGAGTGGTTTAAAGTAGAATTTTGGTAGTAGCTGCCATGAATCTTCCTGAGAAGAACCTCTTGCAGGACTCAGGATAGTATTTTTGATGTCAATAAGGTTCTGTGGTAAAATATGGGAGAAATAGGAATGAAATAACCCATCTTGTTGTGTGATTCTCTAAAATGCAGATCTATTTGTATTTTACTGAAACATCTGAAAACAGTTAAATAGACATTTGGCTGAGCATATCAAGGCACTTAGTTACCTACAGACTTATTCAAAGATGAAACCTATGTATTTTAATAGGGACTGAAATTTTCTGTATTTTGAAGGAAAAGGGGCTAAGACATTGCTTGGGCTAAATTTGTGCTTAAGCAGAGTCACAGCAAAACTCCAGACCAGCCTGTGTTATGCAAGGGAACTGAAGAGACTAGAGCTGTGATCTGAGGAACTGGGCCTGTGAGTCCAACTGAAATCCAGAGTTGGACTCTGATGACACATTCTGCATGTAATGTTTTGACAGAGCAGGAAGCAGGTATAGAGCCCTCACCAATGCTCACATCACTTGGCTTTCTTTCTCTGCCTCTAGGGAATCAGAATATACAGCTAGGTGGAGCACCACCTCCATTTGCCTTCACCAGGTCACAGCTGACAGCCTAGCTCCTGAGGAAAGAGTCAATCTCACTAAAGCTGCAGGAACCAGAAATAGTTTCCCAATCAGTTAGATTGCTTTGCTTTCCTTGTCTAATTTTAAACCTCTGTATCCCAAATTTTCCATTGAAACAATGTTTAGCAAAATCCTACATTTCCATGCAGCTATGAAATAACACATCTGGTTTTCAAGGCAGTGGATACTCATTAGGGGAAGCTGATATGAATGCAAAGTGAAATTATGTTTTCTAATTGCTCTCAGTGCTCATCATAACTCTCAAAAGCACTGAAAAGATGGATGTTAAACTTATAATGATTCTCTTGAATTTAGGGAAAAAGTCTCATTAGCCTCAATGGGTGCCGGCTTAAATGTGGTATTTTTGCATTCTACGTCTGTCCAGCTTTTAGGTCAATGTTCACAGTATGTGATATCCTACATAGATAGGGCCTAATGGGAACAATATTCTACTGCTCTGCTTAGCTGGTAGCCCAAAATCTGCCACAGATTAGGTTATTTTTAAGCTACCTAATCATGCACCATCTTTCCTGGTATCTTGAAATTACATAGCAAGATATATCATGCAAGAAGAGGTGGTATAAACCAGCCTATATTAAAAACATAGGATTAAAAACATTTGTGCTTTGTTTGAAAGATAACTTGCACTTATTTCTTCATTTTCACTCTTCATTTGAAGGCAGGAAGAAATGCCCTTCAAGCCCCCAAATCCTTTCCAGTTACTTTCCAAAAGTGAATTTGTATTTTATGTTCTTGATCTTTGTTGACAGCAAGCTGAAAACATTTGCTTTTGAATAATGATTGTCTTCCATTTTTGTTTAACAGTAATGGCACTGCCATTCTACAATCTTGGAAACTAGGTCTGTAAATATAGCAACCATGTAACCTACCACTAGCAACAGAGGGATTCAGTTAACTGCAGCAGGTAGTCTAATGTGATTAGAGGTAGTCCTTTGCAACAGCTGAAGGTAAAAAGAGAAATGAGTAACAATTAAAAAAAAAAGAAATAAGAACCAAAAATGTTCAGCCAGTTTAGGTACTTATCATTGATCACTATAGACTCAGAGCTTTCGGGAAACAGTCTAACATGGGGGATATGTGTAACCTGAAAATCAGTCCATATCAGTTTGTGATTTTCATGTGAAATTCCATGATTAGTCTTCGATCAGAACTGTTGACCAGTTAGTTGTGTGTGGTCTGCTTAGGAATGATTTTTTTTTATATATACATTAAAAACATAGGCAAGAGAATTTTCTAGTAATTACATTCTTGGATCATTGGTATTTCTTTCTGGGGCAGCCCAGAGATTTATGTTAGCTCTGGAAACTGGGTAGTAGTGATTTAATATGTAGGGAGTAACCCACACTGTCTCATGCTTTCTAATAAACACTTCAAAGAAGCAATATCAGGGTAAACTGCATATTTCATTTTACTGTTGGCAAGCTACGAAAGGCTAAATCAACTGGTGGTTGTATGTGAGAAGGATGTGTATGTGAGAAGGATGTGGCAATTGCTTGCTACAGGAAGGTTCTTATCTGTCATTGCATTGTACATCTGATGTTAAACCAGCAAAAATATTTACTGACTCAAGTCTGCTCCATAAAAGCTTTCAAACTAAGAAAGGGTGAACATGAATTCCTGCAGAAACTTTCTTCTGTTTGGTAGAGATCACTTACAAGGTGCTCTGCTGATACTTTTTAGAATAGAAGCAAAGCTTTATCCCACCTTGACAAGCAGAGGATCTATCAACATCCAGCTGTCTGTCGCAGACCTCTTTGTAGATACAGTTACACTGGCAGACATCTCCAGGGTACAGGCTTGATGTTCCAAGACTGGTGCCAGTATATCTTTATGTCCCATACTTGACAAGAGGAAATGAAAATCTCTAAGAATGTTTTTGGTGTGCTTATCTTGTTTTGTTTATGCCATCTGGGATAAAGGGTGTCTCCTTCAAAGGTTTAATCCTGAAGACATTAATCACATGTAGTTCCACAGACTAAAGCTCAAAGGAGTCAGAGATAAGCCACTCCCAGCTGGAGCCTCTGAACTCCAGAATGGTAAATAGAAGTGAATAAAACTGAGCCAAAACAGATCATGTACAGGTAATATGGCTATTTCCACATTTTTGCAGAACTATATGTCTACTTAAAAGTTGTAATTTAAAAGTGAGAAAAAGGAGGGAGAAAATCTGAGCTACCAACATCTGTTGTTTCAGAAGCAATAAAAGTGAGTGAGAAGTCTGTATGAGTACAGCATTTTGGCACTCAGGTATTGCCATGGCTGAGGTGGCCCAACACTACAATTAATG
The DNA here is from genome assembly GCA_009867235.2 of Psittacus erithacus. Taxonomy (NCBI): domain Eukaryota; kingdom Metazoa; phylum Chordata; class Aves; order Psittaciformes; family Psittacidae; genus Psittacus; species Psittacus erithacus. The sequence continues at coordinate 14,010 of WYDI02012371.1, forward strand.
GTGGATGTGAAAGGAAAGAAGTGGTGCTAGAAAAGAATCTTCTTCATAAATTTGACCTGAGGCTCAGTGTTTAACAGTCAGGAGCAACTCAGCTCTCAAGATCACCTTTGTTTGGATCATCACAGATCCTCTCATCCTCTACTTCCATGCATGGGTTTATTATAAACTATTCTTGTCCTGGTGACGCCTGCACTATCTTCTCCTGTTTTCCATTTTTCACTCCTCTTCTTCTTTAGTCTCATCTGCCTTAATTTCTTCTTTAGCTATATCAGCCAGAGGAATTGCGTGTCACTTACCCTCAAAGCAATCTCCTGTGATTTTATCTTCTCTCTAGAGACTTGTGTTGATTAGATTCTATCTCTACTGCTTTGTCATTTTCTGTAAGGAGCTTATCTAGGAGTTTATATGAGTCAACTGCAAGCTAAGTCTGTTTAATTTTGTCTACAATTAACATAGCTATGGTGCCTAATAATATAGTATCCATAGCACTTTTTTTGGACATATTTTATTAGGACCACAGGTTTTGTCTTATTTCTCACGTTAAACATAACACAGAGGACTACACCGTATGTTCACTCTTCTATACCTTATTTTTGATTGCAGGTGGCAGAGGCTATCCTGGAGGCTGACAGAAGTTGCTTTGGAGTATAACCTGTTCCTGGGTAGCACTTTATACTAAAATTTATCAGTGAAAAAAGGGGTTTCTTTCTCTCTCTTAACGCATATATACATGCATCCATTTTCTATCATCTGAAACTAGAGACTTTCTCACAGTCCATTGATACCTTTAATCCCTCTGGGACCCTACTAAAGTGCCTATTTCTCGTGGTCTCCTGCTGCAGTGAGTAACACAAGCTAATTTTGCCTTATCAGTGGGGTGGAAAAAAAGCCATCCTTTTTCAAGGATTTAATTGTTCTATCAGCACAGACATTGCACAGATACCTGCCTCTTTCATAAGCACAGAAAAAGCAATAGAAGATGTTTTATGCTCTGGTTTCTCCCTGCTACCGTCTTGTGTACATACAGGTGTAACAGGAATACTGTAACAGTCATAACAGGAGGAACTCTCTCACACTTAGATGCAGTGACTGCAGTGAAAACACATGTGGTTTTAATTAAACTCAGTGGCAATTTGTCACCATTGAACAAGAGCACAGAATGTTTTTTCTTGAGACAGAATGTCCACAAAGTTGAGTTATTTCATGCCTGTAGGCCTTGGAGAAAGACTTCAAGACAAAGCTTAAATCAACTGCTTGTTTAAACCAGACCCTATGGGGAGATGTAATAAAATGTGCTTGCCTCTGTCCTCCATGCAATGTAAAAGCAGCGGAAAACTGTAGGGGTTCAATCAGCTATCAGGCAGTGCCCACTTCATTTTCTGAACAGAGAAATAAGATTCATATTGACGTAGGAAAATAAACATTGCCGCAGTGTTGACACTGTCAGAGACAAACCCACTCTACGGTACAGTCCTGCCCCTCCTGATGAAACAAGCTAGAGATTCATGTATAGTAGATTAATTTAACTCCTTGCTTGTTATGACTTGTTCAAAAATTCTGGAAGTCAATAGGAGGGTTTTCCATCCATTTCCAGCTGGCTTGTGATCAGACCTGTGGTGTTCAACATGTGCTACAACAAAGCACATGCTGGAGTGGCTATCTCTCTCCAAAGCTGTATTGGGAAGCTACATATTCAGTCTACTTGCGACACAGAAGGTATGGTCACCTTCTCTGACAGTGACGTGCGTCGTGTCATCTCTCTTTTCCTCAGTTTTCTTTGTTAGATGGTGATCACTGTCTTTTTGATGATGTACTCTGTTTAGGCATGAGCTATAATAAACATTAGTCTGATGAATTCTTGCAGAAAGAGAATCTGCTATAGTTGAAAGATTGCTTATATGCCAGCACAGTCAGTGCCTGTACTGGATGAAGTGGGTATGGATCTGGTCTCGCATTACCAGTTGGAAAAGACATGTGCTGAGGAGCCCTATACTAATATAGTCCTGGGAAATCTTCAACATTGAACTTATTCTATGTGAATCAGCTGCAACACTGAAAGAGTCACTGTGGGAGGGTATCAAAGCTGGTGCCTGTCTTCACCAGTGTGGGACAGAACAGCCCTGAAGTTTTGTGTTCTCCCAACCTGTTTGCCTCACCCTGCTTTTGGGTAATCCACTAGATGAAAGACTGGGTAAGAACAAGTCTTCACAAGGCCTATGGATAGATGAACTGTGGAAGGCCAGCCCTGGATTATCACAGCAGCAAAGCTGCACAGCAGTCCAGTAGCTTTGATCATGTTTGTTATGGCAGAAATGTTCGTACATGATTATGTAGTCATTGTAGTTGCCTTAACCAGTTTCTAAGAACTGAGCAAGGCTATCAAGAGCAAAAAACATGAGCCAGCATCTAGCTAGAACCAGTGTTCATAGCTATACATGGAATTAGAGGAAAGGGAGATTAGGAGACTGGTGAGTGCAAAAAGATAGCCTAGACCAATATCTTGACATACTCTTCACACTTCCCCTAATCTGTCTTTTTATACCTCCTAGCCTTTGTACCTCTCCTTGCTTCTCATCCTCTAGTGCATCTCCTCAACAGCTAATTTTGGATAACCTTTGCCTGCAGCTGCCCTGCAGTGTGCCCCTCAGAAAAGGCAGTGATCAAAGAAATGGCAAAGGGAACACAGTCTGCCAGAGAATGACTTCTGCAGTGCAGGTAGATTCCTGGAGCAAAAAGGCAGAGTATCAGCACTTGTCTGGCCCTGGATCGATACAACTGTCCATGGACAATAATCCTGTGGTAAAAAACTGGGGGTCTGCTTTAGGAGATCTGTTGCTGAGCCTTGTGTTGCTGAGAAACAGCTCCAGATCTTGTTTAGTAGCCTTTTTGGAGGCAATACAAACAATTTCTGTTGGAACTGATACACTTCAGTTTTCAACTTACTTTTTAGAACACCCAGCTTAATTTTCTTGGAAAGCTGGTTTCCCAGTTCTCTTAATTTCTGCCAAGAGCAACTTAACTGAAATTCTAGGCATCCCGAGAAACCTGCAAAGTATGTGCTGGAGATCGTTGGCAAGGTCTTCCTCTGAATAAAATCAGTGGTAAACAGCTCCAGTACAATCACTGCCCTGGTGATGTCAACAGATGTTCTATATTCCCTGTTGATTGCATCAAAACCAAGATTGAGTTCAGTGCTTGTCTGAGCTATCATAGGTTGCAAGTAAGAAGGTTTTTTTTAGAAAAGACTGAGAGAAAACAGTATTGTAGATGTTACAACAGTGACCACAACAATAATTGGATGAAAGCAGCTCCTCACTGAGGGGAAAATACTCATCCTGCACTCTTAAGAAGGGGAAATACCTATCAGATGAAAAAAGGTCAATTGACTGGCATTTATGCCAGTGTTGGGATCGGTCCTGTTCAACATCTTTGTCAGTGACATGGACAGTGGGATTGAGTGCGCCCTCAGCAAGTTTGCCAATGACACCAAGCTG
>WYDI02012371.1:18284-49804 GCA_009867235.2 Psittacus erithacus
CCCAGGGAAGCTGTGAATGCTCCATCCCTGGTGGTGTTCAAGGCCAGGCTGGACAGAGCCTTGGGTGACATGGTTTATTGTGAGGTGTCTCTGCCCATGGCAGGGGGTTTGGAACTAGATGGTCTTAAGGTCCTTTCCAACCCTAACTATTCTATTATTCTACACTTGCAAGTCCAAATGGTGCAGTGTATATGATTCTGAAACTCTGAGAAGGAAGACACATCAATGTAAGGTGGAGATTATGGGCTCAAAAATTGGTTTGATAACTTCAATGGTGCTACAGAGGAAAAAAAAAAAATAAAAGGAAGAAAGTCAAGTAAAGCATCATTGGGTAGCACAGATAAAGGCATTAAGCTTATTTTTGGCTGGTTTTATTTTTCTCCCTTTTTCCTTTCTTTGAATTCTATTACTTTTCTTGAGGATGTCTCTATGGGAACAGAAGGGGTACAATGAAAGTGGGGTGGGCTGATGGCAAGTAATAATCAAAATAAAAAAGAATAAAAATTATCAGCTTTTGTGGTTTCAAATTATAATTACCTGGTTACTCTTCAGGCATTGTACCTGTCACTTGGGAACGGACACAATGAGGCTATTCTGGTTCACTTTACTTAAAATTATTAGAAAGATTTCACATAGTACAGGCTTGACCAGAAACATCAAGACAAAACAGTTAGTTTAGTCTGTAAGCAAAGTAAAACAGTCAGTGAAAACAGTATAACTACAAACAATACTGCACAACACTATTTTTCAAGAAATGCCACAGATGATGGTACACAGATAAAAAAGAGACAGACCTGTTTTACAGTTAGATTCAAAAGAGGCACAGAGAAAACATCAATAGAGACCTAGAATGACAAATTGAAAAAGATCTGAAGGAAATATCATTTAAGTAACAGGATTACCTTGGGTTATTTGATATTGTATATCTGCTTGTGTTTCTTTTTTTTTTATTATTAACTTTTTTTTATTGCTTTTCTGCTTCTATTTGCATTGGTTTATCATAGTGAACTTACACCTTCTAAAAGAGCCATCAGGGATGGAGAGTGCTTCAGTTTTTTTGATCTATCTCCCTAAACTGCTTTCATACTCTGTTCTTTTTATCAGAAATGCAGTTACACATCATACTTGCGCATCATGCAGTGCTGCACGGAGGACAAAGGCTAAGCATATTTCTCTATGTCACTGTAGACTGTGTTTACTTCTAATGACTTTGTGAACACAGACCCTGTTAACAGTTGAAATGCCTCACTTTCGTATATTTCACTCTTCACTAATGAATTCAGGCATCTGCAAAGAAAAACTCATATTTAGCTCTTGATTTTAATCATTTGCAGGAGGAGAGCAACTACCATGTCTGAACTCTTCTATTTTCTTAAAAAGCACAAAGTAGTGTGAAGAGTCTGCCTTCCTGCATTATGCTGGGCATTCAGATATCAGACATTAGCCTTCCTTGGACAAAATTGTAGAATAGAAAGATTTGGGTTGAAAGCAACCTTGAAGATCATCCAGTTCCACCCCCCCTGCCATGGGCAGGAACACTTTCCACTAGACCAGGCTGCTCAAAGCCCCATTCGACCTGGCCGTGAACACTGCCAGGGATGAGGCAGCCACAACGTCCTTGGGCAACTTATTCCAGTGTCTCACCACCCTCATAGTGAAGAATTTCTTCCTAATGTCTAATCTAAATCTACCCTTTTTCAGTTTAAAACCATTTCCCCTTGTCCTGTCACTACATGCCTTTGTAAAATGCCCCTTTCCAGATTTCTTGTAGGCCTCCTTCAGGTACTGGAAGGCTTTTATAAAGTCTCCCTGGAGGCTTCTCTTCTCCAGGCTGAGCAAGCCCAACTCTCTCATCCTCTCTTCATAGCAGCTGTGCTTCAGCCCTCTGATCATCTTTGTGGCCTCCTCTGGACTCACTCTAGCAACTCCATGTCCCTCTTGTTTTGGGGACCCAGAGCCGGACTCAGTACGGCAGGTGGGGTCTCATGAGAGCGAAGCAGAGGGGTAGAGTAACCTCAGCTGCCACTATTAAGATCTGTCTCTCCTACAAAGGGTAAATAGAACAGTGGTGCAAACAATTTGTTTCTATAGTATTTATTTTATTTACCAAAAGCATTTCAGTGCAGAGATCCACAGACCCCTTTTCTGTTACACATTTCTACTAAAACACTGGTCTAAGGCCATAGAGAGCTTTACACAGAAGTACATTAAATGGTTTTAAAATAAAATTTTAAAAAATGTCTTGTAAACCAGTAAAACACTGAAACTCTAGCAGCAGCCCAGTGGTTTAAAACACTTTGAAACAGCTGTTCAAGAGACACAAAGAAAGTCTGTGGTCTCAAGTCTGAACTAAGATACTAGCGATTTGTGCTTCCTGTGCAGGAAAAGATAGCACTGCCATTACCAAAGATATGTAGAAATAGGGACGAATCTGTATCAAAATCTTCCAGTGATTTCCATTCTAGCTATTTGTTCATTGTCTGATGCTGCAAAACAAGTGGTTAGTCTTCTTGTAAAAGCACAGTTTCCTATGCTCCCAGGCCTTCAGCAGCCCACCTTCCGGACTCTGTATGAAGAGAGACTGGCAAGATTTCTGTTATTATTGAATCCAGCCACCCTGCAAGAAAGAAAAGGGGGTTCGAGGCTTCAGCTTTCTGATCATCTCTGTAGGTTTCTGGGGACCCCAGGAAAGTTAGAACAGCAAATCAATAAGAAATCCCAATATTGCTCTTCTTATGGGAAAAGGGTTTTCTTCAAGAACATCCTCTGTATGAGAATGATTTACATTATCTGAATTTTCACCCAACCAACTCAGAATACTAATTAAAAGAAAGAATGAAAAAACTTAGTAAAACGCAAAAACTTCCTTATTCCTTGAAAGATTCTTCACACAGCCTGATTTTCTGTTACAAATTCTCAGTAGAATCAGGGAAGTAATTTTCATTCCCTTGTTGGTTTTGAAGACCTAACAATTTTCGGGGAAAATCTGTGGACCCTGCAAGCTTGATTTTACTTCGTGTTCTCTAGTTTCCTTTGTTACTTGTTGCAGATCTTGCAAAAAAATATAGGGGCGAGGGTGCTTAGCAATTCTGAAAAACTGATGCTTGTAATTTTGAGTGAGTCTGCGCAAGTCTTTGTATTGGTTCTGCATAAGATGTGGTCAATGTGACTTAAATACCTTCTAGCTCATAGAATTTTGCTGTAGTCTTTGGGGAAGTGAATCTGGTGAAGGGTCTGGAGAACAAGTCCTCTGAGAAAGTGTCTGAGAGAACTGGAGCTGATAATCTCAAGAAAAGAAGGCTGAGGGCAGACCTTATCATTCTTTACAACTACCTGTAAGAAGGTTGTCACAAGGTGGGTGTCAGTGTCTTCTCCCAAGTAACAAGTGATAGGATGAGAAGAAATGGCCTCAAGTTCTGCCAGGGGAGGTTAAAAATGAATATTAGGAAAAATTTCTGTATTGACAGTGTCGTCAGGCATTGGAACTGGCTTCCTAGATAAGCAGTTGCATGACCACACCTTGAGTTATTTAAAAGCCACGTAGATGTGGCATTTAGTGACATGGTTTAGTGGTGGACTTCACAGTGATAGTTAATGGCTGGACTCGATCTCAAAGGTCTTTTCCAACCTAAATGATTCTATGATTCTGTGTTAAAAGCCATCTCTTTACCTGCAAAGCGCATGCTTTGTTAAACACAGTTTTACCACATTTTATTCTGTGCTTCAGACAGGAAATTCTGTCCCCTGTCCACCTGCATGTCATTTTCCCTTACATGGCACACTGCATGGCAGCGCACAAGTGGCAATTGCCCCTGTGTGTTTAAAGGAGATCTCTGACTCTGGTTGTGCTACTACAGCTTGCTCCTGCACTGGACCTAAGTACAGGTAGTGGGAGTAGGATGAAAGCTCCCAGATGATGACTGGCTGGTTTCTACACACTTTGCACTGCTTTACTGGCAAAACACAATAGAAAACCTGGCTTTACAAAAAGGAAGGTAAATAGAAACAGAAAAACTTGACATGAGAACAATGTGGCTTAGTTAAAATTCTGTGAATAATTGTAGCTTCTGGATTGCATTAACTGCTGGACACTGGACAGAAGCTTAAGGTCATAGGTTGTTTTTCATTTCTTATTGTGACAGCATGCCATTATTTTCTTACCTCTGAAACAGCAGGAGTAGAAAGAGAAATACACCTTTTTTGACTGTACTGAACTTGAGTCTTTGAAGAGAAAACTGATTTGTGCACTGAATGAAGCAAATAAACATGTAAACAATTCTTATTTCTTTCCTCCAGGAACTGGAGGAAATAAACTTCAGTTTCAGGAGGAAAAAATCTAGGTGTTAAATAAACAAACAAACCCTCTAAAATCTAGAACCATGCATGAGAGAAGATAATGCAAATTTTTTTCTTATTATTTTAGCACCTATAGAAGTGATATAAAGTTGCTGAATATGGACAGAAGTGTTTGTTTTATGAAAAACTCCGAGCAAAATATGTGTTTAGCTTTACAGAGCTCCCCTTGTAATTTCTCAGCCCATGTTGCAAACTTTCAGCCCAAGCATTAGCTCAAAAAAAAGAGGGAAACCAAATCCCCAAAAACCTGAAACAAAAATGAAGAGCAGAATTTACTAAATTGCTCTTCAGAAGAGCATTTTATAAGAGCAATTCTTCATAAGAGCAATTTCTTATGCTTTCAGGAAACCCAAAAGATAAATGATCAGCTGAAGAAGCAAGACTGGAGGAGATGGAAGATAAGCCATTTTCCCTTATGTTTGCCAACACAATATCAGGAGGTAGGAGCTGGCATTCCTGCTCTTGGCCATGGAACTGCTGCTCACCCAAACCTAAGCTGAGGACAACATCCTCACAGTCATTTTGCAGGTAGGCATAGGCTGAGTTGCTTCCAAGATATGTGATAGACAAACACCATGAGTGAAGGCAAGGCAACAAATTTAAATGGTGGGTTTGAGTGATTAAATTGCTTTTTGAGTGATTGTTTTTCTTTGAAAAAAAAAAAGAAATCTTTTAATCTCTTCAGATTCAAAATCTTTCAATAGACTGATTTTTTCATGCGTAGTTGTGCACTGGGATAGCTGAAATATGCTTATATGTGCCTCTGCAAGAAATTCTCCTATACTTAGCATGGTAGAAAATGAAAATAAAAGATTGTTCAGCTAAAAAACCAAAGAGAGTTCTTTCTGCACTTATCTTGTCTGTGGCTAGGCACCAGACAACTAGTCCTTTAAACTGTTGCCATCTTTCTCTTGCTTGGTTCTTACATGATATTAGCACATTAGTGCTAATTTTAAAGGGCACTTGGTCTCATCCTGGAGAATATCCTGGAGGAAGGTGCAAGTACAAGTTGTGCCTTAAAACATTACCAATGTTAAAAGATTAAAAGGTTGTTAATGATGTTTCCCCTCCCTTCCCCCCTAAACAGGAGAAAAGACGTGAAGAGTTAGAGAAGAGCATCAGCTCTGCTTTCGTATATGCCTGCATAAAACAGGCATTAGTGCTGAAGTAACTGAAGTTAACTATATAAAAAACTGCACCTGCAATCTGTACTCAGATTTTAAGCAACTTCTGAGGATATATAAGCTCTGCAGTGTAAACCTCAACAACTTCACTTGGAGGCCTCTTTAGTGTGCACAAGCATTGTCATTTTCTATCCAGTGTACACTGGCTGAGAATAACACGGTAACTGAATGGAAAACCAACATTCTTGTCCCATGATTTTTGAGCCCATTTCTGTGTATTTCAGACACTAGGTCCAGATGTTCAAAAACTAAATAAAAGCTGTAGTTCTGTATGCTGTCCTTCACCCCTCGCTCAACATTATTATGAAAAGCTGGATTTTAAAAAAGGAACAATACAGTTCCAAATAATGAACAAATGTTCAAATCCTCCTTTTCCTTTCACTGTCACCACTTAGGCATCTGGCAAGCATGCAGTGCATAGCTGGAAACAGTTTTGAAGGATGTCAATGAATTCTTGATTTCTGCCTGAAGCTGTAATATAGCCTGGAAACCTTCCTCCATTTTCCCACAACCTGAAATGTTAGCAATCAATTACTGCCCTGGAACCCATAAAGCAGACCAACAGGACGCAGGCGTTGGTACATAATCAGCTATATATCTATGCAGCTGAAGTGAAATAGACACAAAATCAGAACTTTGTGGACTACAATATCAAAACACACAAACACTTCTTTTTTCCTTTTTTTTTTTTTTTTTTAGTAATTAAAGCCCAAGCATGATGGCACATTATTTCTTTCCTGCAGAGAAGTTCTACCAAATTCTATCAAAATGTTGAAACTTAAGAATTACTCTTTGTTGTTTCAATAATATGTCTGGCCTCATTCAGGAAGGCAAGCAACACAGCAGGGGCTTAAGGACCTTCATTTCTTTTCTCTATAAATTTAATTAGATCCATGAATCTGGGAGGTATGAAGTGCTGTTCTTGGTACTTTTTATATTTAGTAATAACTATACCTAATTACAGTGTGCCAAAGCTGGAACGATACTGCAGCAGGTGTTACAAAAAACAAGAGAAAAAAAGACTTGATTTTACACTGTAGTTGCAGCATTTCTGACATCAGCATTATTATTCCTGGCATCCTCCAAAGTCAGCAAGAGAATAATCACATACAGAGAGTTTCAGCTGGTTTACCAGCAAAATAACAAGAGGCTGAAACAGTATTTTTTGTAGTCTAGCAGAAAAAAAAAAAAACACAAAAAAACAAAAAAACAACAAACAACCAGACCTTTCAGTAATATGTGAGATTGCCTAGTCTTGCCACAGGAAAGTTCAGCTTAAAGCTGAAAAGCTTTTAGGCATGCATGTCTTCTCAATATAAACATTAAACATATACTTGTGTCCCTGGGCTTATTTTAAATAGGGGGAAAATACTACATATGGAAAAACCAGTGCATGCTACTGAATGCACTGAGAGAAGTCTCAATTACATCTCTTCTGAGATGGAGAATACATTGCTGTGGTCTTGAAAGAGCAGCCTCTGAAGCTGATATGATCTTTCAGAGAAGACCCATGTCTATCGTAGTACTACGTTAGCGTAAGTGCCTTGGCAACAGATACTCTGCTATAGCAGGATGTTTTTGTGCTGTTCCAGCACACTCATGTCAGGTTTTGAAAGCAGGGTGACACAACATTTATGGTATACATATGCCCAGAATTGTTCGCGCATGTTGATATGAGCTTATATGAATGAAAATGTGCATTCACATAGACTTTAGCAGGATACTTCTTGTCACTAATATAAAGTGTATCTATCTGTTCAACAGTTCTCCCTAAAACAGACTGTGACCCTTCCAAGGAAATGATTATATGAAACATCTTTTAAAATACCAACAGCTTCTTACATAAGAGCACTGTGGAAAAGAAGAAAAAATCCCAAACAAACCCAAGCAAAACCTGTTTAAGTAGACCATATGACAAGCTGTAGTGCCACATTGTAGTGATGCAGACAGTTTGGACCCTTTTGCTTTCTGCCCTGTTCCATTTCCAATGCGAATGCAACTAAATTCCTGAATAATATGTCTCAGTGATTTACTTTTCCATCAGGGTGTGTCTCAGCACCCATCTTACTGCCTATGTTGTATTTTGAGGCCAGTTTGTCTCTGAATTTATCCAGCTTCAGGACTCTTCAGGAATTATTCCCTAGGAAGATTCTTGCTGCAGGACAGCAATACATAAAATATCCCTGTACTGTAAAATCATTAAGGGTGCCAGGTATGTCTTTCCATAGAAGTTATGGAAGCACCTTTTTTCATTGCTTTAAAGGACACAGGAAGCCCATTAGTCCTGCATTGCCCAGTCTCTAAGAAAAGCCACAGTGAGCTCCCATCACAGTAAGAGCACACTGTACTGCACCTCAAAGATACCAGGAGAGCCATGACCAAAAATAAGAACATCTAAAGCTCTAAGTAGATTTGGGATGGCTACATCCAACCAAGCCATTAATTTATGCAAGACTTTGCCTGTGTGCAGCGCTTTGCTCTCTCCTGACCTATGTAATATGACACGTTGGAGCACTTCCTCAGTACCTGGGAGAGACAGAGACAGAGTTGGTTGATAAATATACACAGGACAGAAATAATACATCACCCACTGGAGGCCAGAAGAGAAAGGAAAAACAGTGCCTTAGCACAGGGAGCCTTGACAACGACTGCTTTGCCTTTGGAGACTTTTGTTGATGGTGCAAGCAAGAAAACAGGTAAGGAAGCTTCAGTGTTTCTCAGGCTGCCCTTCCCAGCTGGGTAGAATGGCAGGTAAAGGTGAGGGAGGAAAACACCTGAGGCATGTATCCTTGAAGAAAAAGGAAATAAACCTTTGTACAGTGAGAAATAAAGTATGAATCACGGTTGGAAATACTGTGCTGTTGTGAAGAGAAAAGGAAAAAGAAAATCTTTCATATCTGGTTTCAGAGCTGCAGGTGCTGACAGATCTAAGAAAGAATACCTGCTTTTTGGTGCATTTTTCTAAGAAAGGCTTTTTCTAGGGAGTGAATAAGGAGTTTTGCAAGACAAGAAGGAAAAAGCACATAAAACGAGGAAAAAAGCAAATCAAGATGTCTGTTTGAAGCACATGCATATTTCTTCTGAAGTATTCAACTCCTAAACAGTTGGCAGACTTGCTGTGACTCTTGACCTTCCAACCATTTTTCACTCTACAATCCTATACTTCAGAAAAGCACAGTTTGAAGGAATTCTGTCAACTTGCATATATTTTCCTTTCTTCTCAGAGAAAGAGTCATCATTGGTGCCTCTGGTGATATTTTGAAAACAGTTAGCTTTTGAACAAATAGTTTTAAGAGTGCCAGAGATTGTAACCCCAAAAAGAGAGGTTAAATAAAATTCATAAAAGTCTTTGTTCTCTGTCAAGAGCACACACACACCTTACAAAACACATACCACAGGATAAAAAAGCAAAAGGAGAAAAGAGGGTTACATCAATTCAGAAATAAACTTAACTATAGAACAAGAAATCCTGTTGGATTTATTCCAACAAAGCTGAGTCTAGTGCAACAATACAATCTGTGTTTCAGAAAAGTATATTTATGGTTAGTGAAACTTGTCAGAACGAAGGATATCAGCCTATGCTTAAGTGATACAGGGTGCAATAGACGACATATATAAATCTTAGAGGCCTAGTAACTGAAGGGGCACAAACATTTTTTACATCCCTCAGACCTGGATTTGACCCAAAGGAAAGGATATACCACTAAATCAATATTTAAGAAAGAAGAGCAGCACAAGGGCACAAGGACTATACTTTCTTTAAAAAATTATCATGGTAATTAATTCAAGATAGCATTGAGAGATTTCAAATGCCATCATCATAGTGAAGACTGAGGCCCACAACTTTCATGTGGATAGCTTACATTCATGGTACTTCTGAAGTCAAGAGGGGGTGCTCACATGATGCCTTGTAACATAAGGGAGGCAAGATTTGTAGAGAGAGATAATGTTTTTCTTTAGCCAGATGATTAATCTGGCATTCCAAGTTTTTCATGCACATGTCATTTCTTATCTATCGAAGTGAATAATTATTTGTAAAACAAGTTTCTAATAGCATGTCAGATATCTTCAACAGGGTTAAAAGATGATGACAATAATCAGACTAAGAATTCACAATGTCCCCATGTGAATTTAAGAACAACATGAAAAAAAAAATAAAAATTAAGGAGCATATGACCTGAACAAACACAGGAAAAAGACTGACAAATACAGAATGCAGCTACAAAGGCATATTAAGATATCTGGCAAGTAAACAGAAGGAACACTGGAAGGGAGATGATTGTTATCTGAAAGGGACAATTGCTGATGACATTCCCCAAAAGGCAGATTTTCAGGCCACTGAAATGTTAGTATTTCATTCTGGTTTACCTGCGTGGATACTGCTAAACTGAAAGATTTCAAAGTTAAAGTGGTTCCACAGAACAGCTCTATTGCAGGTTTGGACAGATTTTTCCTTTCTAAATCACTTTGGAATCACTTCTATGTCTGCATCTGTAGAGTAGATATCTGATTTTTTAGTTTGCAAGCCTCTTGGAGAAATAGAGCAGAAGAGGTTTTGGATTCAAATACAGCATATGAGAACAAAGGGGAAAATAGGATGCAAATTTTGTTCTTTTCTCTTGAGGAATATAAGGTTACACTGATGCAATTTTGAGCTGCCTTGTATTGGTTCATCTGAGTGTACTACGAATAAAGAGATTATATTTACGTGCCAGAAATAGTAGAATGATTTTGCTTCTTTTCTTCTCTTTTGGCAAGCAGTCCCTAACAAAGCGATCTCACAAAATAGGTTTTGAGTATTTTTGAAAATGATCTAATTGGATTAACTTTGGCTCAGCATCCCACATAATACCAAAAAAGACCAATATAATTCCAAAAAGGTCCAGATGGAACAGTGAAAAAGGAGATATGAATTTTACTGGGGAAGAATAAAATTTCTACGTGGAGCCCAACTAATAAAAAGCTTTCTGTTTATTCACCACAGTGAGGATTCCGTGATTTCATAGCCACATGGATAGCAACGTGGAAATATTCAGCACAGTGGCAGTGTCCGGATAAAACAGATTTGACAGACAAAGACATCACTCACATGTAATTAGTTATTTTAGAGATCAGATGACAGCAACATTTCAGTATGCACATGCTGTACCTCACAAGTACAATTGCATGCTGATGCTGTACCAAGGTCATGCATTCTTCTTGATAATGTTCTAGATAAACACTCTGCATTCTTTGCTCCACAGCTGCTAGTAGAAATAACCTCTTCAGAATGCTCTAAACCCAGAAGCTTTTCACCACACTCAGAAGAGTTTTATATAAACGAAACAGCAAAATCATCCTGATAAACAATGTGCTTTTTAATTTATCTATATATATAGGCAGACTAGCACAGTGTCCAACTCCTGTATCTGTCTTGCTTTCCTCCAGGGGAACTGATGTCTGCTCCTTAAAAACTACAATATGAAATCTACAGGTAAGTGGGAATGCTAACTGAGACAAAGTATTAAGGCTATCAGCAGGTAAGAAATCACAAAGCACCATGAAACATCACAGAAGCTCAGGCATATAATTTAATTATTATTTTGAGCAGCCTTTGACGTGAAGACTTCATGGTTTACCCTACTTTGTCAATGGGCAAAAAAATATGTACATATTACTACTTCCATAAAAGAATCTTTTTATGTTCTCAGATAATTACAGCAGTTGAGGTGGTCACGCCTGAGCTGAAATGAGTTTACTGCCTCCTGTGCTTGGGTTTTGTGACCTTTGACTTGCCAGCTTTTCTTTTGTTTGAACCCAACTCTGTAATGGGATGCACTTTCTACCCTGAAAGGACAGGCTCGTGTTCAAAAGAGCATGCAGCCATTTAGACATTGCCCCAGTTACTTTGTCATGAAAGAATCCATCCCACAGAAGAACTGCTGCTCCCACAGCAGTCTGCTTGCATTATGCTTGAAGTGACTCATGCTTTAGTAGTGCATCCAATAGTCCAGGACAGGGCAGGTGGGATATTACAGTTCATTATTTTTTCAAAGAAAGTCCCAAAATGCTATTGAATGCAGAGCTGTATTACTATTAACATTATTAATGACCCTCTTTTCTACAGTAGATGGTTACCTCCTGCATCTATGACAATCGCTCACTAGAGCACACAAAGCAATGACAGTCATAGCAATTAACACTGCCTAGCTTAATCCCTATGGTTTAATCAGTAATGAAAATAAATCTCAGTGATAGCTGTGCTATAGACTTAATGATGTAAAGAAATATGCAAACCAAGGTTTTTAGGTAAGTGGTTTTTTGGGCTAATGGTATCACTGAAAAAAAAGTACTTTTCCAGCTTGTAAACCTCAAAATTTTCTTTCAGATTGTGGCTTTAAGGCTGTCTATTTTTTTGTTTAATAACCATGAATGTTATTCATTCTAATAAAACACATCCCCACCAGCCACAATGTTTGTCTTGTAAAAAGCTTCTGTGCAATATTCTTGCCCATGAAACTCCCTTGATGCTTCTAAGCACTCTAAAACCAGAAAGATCACTGGAGTCCCTTTTGACTTTCTGCTAAAATAATGTGCTCTGCCATAGTAAGGCATGTTTTACAGACCAAGCGTAGCATTTTCTATTGGACTGACTGATGTAGCTGAGGAAGAATACCAACTGCAGGTAAGTTCTTTGGCTCATAGAGGTTGCTCAGGGTGCCTTTCTTGATAAATCAGACAAAACATGATCCTTTCACTTGGGAAAATGATTCTGAATGCACAGTCATAACCAGCATCACTTCCGTCTATCTATCTAAGCTATCACTTTCCCTCAGTAGTGCTTGTACTGACTATGTCAATGCATCACTGTTGTTTCTGTACTTAACTCTCAAAGGTAATTTTGTTTGGAATTTTCATACTATTGTGTGGCCACATAGTTTGTGGCTGATTCATATGCACTCTCAGAGTTATTTCTGAACATCTTGCAAGTATTTACCTTACAGCAATCCAAAGAATCAGGAAAGTAATTTTAGTATTCCCCTAACCACAGAAGTAAAGACTGAGAGATATGTTCAAAGTCACAACATAAATCCATGAGAGAACTGAAAACAAACCCTGTGTTCTCCTGGCTGGCTCTCCAAGTCCCTAGAGACATGTCATTAAGGCTGCTTTGCAATGAAAAGCATGATTGCAGCAGGAATAGAATCACACAGATTCACTTTAATCTGGTTAAGATGTCTAAGAACACCAGCATGAATTTTAGCAAAGGCAATGCAAGTCAGCTGTAAACTATGAGTGGTTATTTATATTGCTAGCTTGCCCTGATGTCTCTTGTGCTGTACAATCCATGCTGCCTATAGAAAAACAAGCAAAGCTAGGCTTCTAACAGCTGAAATTACCTTTCTGACTGCAGTTATATGTAGCTGCAGTCCAGTTCTTCAGGTTTGATGTGTAGCTTACAAACAGAGCTTGAGCCAACCTCTCCGGCAAATCTGAAACTTATTGTGCATCTATCTCTCTCAATAGATAGACTGAATCTTTAAGGTAGCTTTTTGAAGCACTGTTGGTTTTTCACACACTCTGTTCCTGGCACAACCTCATCAGCATTACAGCAACTAACTTGTTCATTATGGGGTAGTTATGAATGGCTGCTGTTTAGTATCAAAGGCACTCTATGTTAAATCCATACAGTGAACAGCTACCTGTCATATGTGCTGAGAATGCACCAATTGCTTTGAAATTTGTCTTAGTAGCATTTAATGTAAAAGAATTTGTAAAGGACACAACTGCTTGGAATGACCATCAGCCAGGAAGTTCCTGTATGAAGAAAGCCCTGGGCAAGAAAGAAAGTCACACTGAGCATTTACAAGAGGAAAAGAGCCAGACTGACCTGAACTGAATGCACTGGGCTTGCTCACTTCTCTGACAATGTTCATTCACATTTACATCACTCATTTTCTCAGTGAGGTTTCTCTGGAGCGGCAGCTGAGTGCTGGAGCCTGGAACACGTTCAAGGAGAAAGGCTGCAGGCTTCTTTCTGTCAGCACTGAAAGCACAACTGACAACATAATTCAGGCTTCAGCACATATCCTTCCATTGCCTTGCACTTCCCTCTTCATCAGGAAGCATAACCCAAGAAAGGGATGGGTGTGAGAGATATTTTCCTTTTGTATATTCATCCATTGACAACATCAAACCCTTTAATGGATACTCAGAGGTGGCTGGCTTTGCCTTTGAACTAACTGCTGGCATGCCAAAGGCTTTGTTAGATGTTCAGGTGATTTAGAGTCTTTCCTTTGAAGACCCTGTGTACTGTTCCTAATTGGAATACAAATGTTTGACCTCTCTTGCTTCTCAAGTGTTCCTGGTTTGTAGTGATGGGGAAGGAAAGAAAAAAGAAAGGAAGGAGGCTTAGGTGGTGGCAGAAGGACAGGAAGATCAAGAGTCAGGTATCTTTTCATTTCATCCCACTGGTCACCTTGCGTATTTTTATCTGCTCCAGCAGTGTAAAGGGTGGGAGTCACCATTAGCATGAAGATTTAAAAGGAATCTCTAGAGTCAGATCAGGCTTCTTAATGTTAGAAAACTATGGCTAAGTGATTTGAGTGTAGAGGGGAAACATCTTAAAAAGCCATTTCTTCCTGATTTCACAGCTTTCAACCAATGGCAGCTTTAACACTACCAATGTCTTCATGTAGCACCCTCAGCGTCAACACAGGCAGGCCCAGAAAATGCAGTACAACTGTTCAGAACTGTACCTAATGACTCATAAGCAAAAGAGGATGCTATAGGGGGAGTAAGCCAGAGGCTGCAACGAGATATTTATTGTTAATTTACTTAAAGATAAAAATTTTAGTCAGGAGGCATAAAGCACAAATCATGACCCTTCTGGGAAATGACAACAGAAAGAATATGGGGAAAACTTACTGTTTCTTACCAGAAAACTTTGCTCTAGGCTGCTTTTGATATTATTCCTTCCCTAATGTAAGATTACAGGTGCATTAACAGCAAATTTGTACTCATTCACGTCTCCCGATGTCTAGGGATAATTTTAAGTGTAATCCAGAAAAATATTGATGGCTTTATGACAGCATGGTAGACATCCAAATTGTTATTAAATTCATACTTGCAGAGACTTGTGAAGGAAGAGGAATAATATTCTGCAAAAGATGATGCTTGTAATTGTTCCTTTAGCACTTATTTCTTTAGGAGCATCTTGCTGTGACCTAAGGCATCAAATAAATTTGTGCTCACTAATTTGACTGCTGAGAACTGAACATTTGAGTAGCTCAGACTACCATTATGTCCCCTTTGACTGGGAAGGTTTTTGTTCACACATGATAATGAGTGATTATATTCATTAAAGAGAGTGACGCTCTTTAAGTATTTACTGTGATACAGAAGTAATTTCTTTTTTTCTCAGTTTCCTGTTGACTCGGTTACAATGAATATCCAGTCTGATATTCTTGATAATGAATGAATTCATCCAATCACCCTTCTGGTAGAAATGATGTTAAAAGGGGAAGCAAAACCTCAGCTTTATTAAAATGTCAGGGTTGTGGGTGTTCACGAGGCTGACGCTTACGCCCAGAAGCCTAGGATCTTTAAAGTGAGAGCATCATCCACAAGGCTCCCTTTGGTTCAGGAGAAGATGTGCTGTGTCTGTTACTCTTTCAACAGAGGTTTTCTCTGAACATCTGATGTTATGATCTTTTTGGGGAATGGGGAGGATAAGTGATTTCTGCCCAGAAGCAGCAGTCTGGCCGTCCGCCTTTCTTTTCCCCTCTATATCCCAAAGGCAGGGGAAGAGCAAGAACAGGGGAAGTGGCTGCATAAGCCTCAGAGATGAATTCAGCTGAAGCAGGCTTGTGCCAGCCCCTGGTGTGGGGCAGGGTGCTCAGCAGTAACTGCTTCCAGTCACTTTCCCACGCAGCCACCATCCTGTCTACTGCAACCCAGTCTCCAAATCTGACATGCTCTTCCTGAGGAAAAGCAGGTCTTTCCCTCTCATCCTCAAGATTTGCCACCAAAATAATCTGCCCACACATTCTGGAAGTCCAGTGAGCTCCTAAACATAGAATCATAGAGTGGTTAGGATTGGAAATGACCTTAAGATTATCTAGTTCTAACTCTTCTGCCATGAGCAGGAATGCCTCACCCTCCACCATGTTGCCAAAGGCTCTGCCCAACCTGGCCTTGAACACAGGGACAGAGCATTTACCACTTCTTTGGGCAACCTGTTCCAGTGCCTCACCACCCTCACAGTGTCTTTGGAGACTTTTGTTGATGGTGCAAGCAAGAAAACAGGAAAGGGAGCTTCAGTATTTCTCAGGCTGCTCTTATATCTTCCTTATATCTAACCTGAACTGCCCCTGTTTAACTTTAAACCCATTACCCCCTCTCCTATCACTACAGTCTCTAATGAAGGGTCCCTCCTTAGCACCCTTATAGGCCCCCTTCAGATACTGGAAGGCTGCTATGAGGTCTCCACTCAGCCTTCTCTTCTCCAGGCTGAACAGCCACAACTTTCTCAGCCTATCTTCATATGGGAGGTGCTCCAGCCCCCTGATCATCCTCGTGGTCTTCCTCTGGACTTGTTCCAACAGTTCCATGTCCTTCTTATGTTGAGGACACCAGAATTGTACACAGTGCTCCAAGTGAGGTCTCACAAGAGCAGAGCAGAGGGGCACGATCACCTCCTTTGACCTGCTGGCCACTCTCCTTTTGATGCAGCCCAGGATTCAGTTGGCTTTCTGGGTTGTGAGCGCACACTGCAGCCAGCTCATGTTCAGTTTCTCATTGACCAACACCTCCAAGTCCTTCTCCACAGGGCTGCTCTCAATCTCTTCTCTGCCCAGCCCGTAGCTGTGTCTGGAATTGCCCCGACCCAGGTGTAGGACCTTGCACTTGGCTTGGTTGAACTTCATGAGATTGGTATTGGACACCTCACAAGCGTGTCAAGGTCCCTCTGGATGGCATTCCTTCCCTCCAGCGTATCAACTGAACCACACAGCTTGGTGTCGTCGGCGAACTCGCTGAGGGTGCACTTAATCTCACTGTCCATGTCACTGACAAAGACGTTGAACAGTTGGTCTGTCCCAACACCAACCGCTGAGGGACGCCACTCCTTATCAGTCTCCAGGCTGCCTGTAACTGCTGTCATTTGTCTTCTCCACCTCTCTTCTCATATCCCTCCTTTGAATGCAAGATCCTTGGGGCAATTACAGCCTAAGCAGCCTGTTTGAAATGTGTTGTTTCCTATACAGCATTATGAACAACCTATGCAAGTAGGCTGAGGAACAGCATGGACTTACTATCCTATTTTTCTATGTTTATTTTTATTTTGTTTGTATTTGTTTATTATTCACTTCCACTGAAATTTTATAGGTGCCAGCTGCCTCCCAGATTGAGAGCCAGCGGACATCTCTGGGAAGCTTCCAGCCTTACTTCTCTAAGCATGTCTCCTGCGCTGTACATCAGGAATTCTTCTAGCCATTTTTTTTTCCAGTGCATAGGCCACAGATAGACTGGGTGAAGCATATGGGTAACAAACCTCTTTCTCCTAATACTGCTGGTAACAGATCTGAGTTTATTCCAAACAGTGGCTCATCTTTATTCTATTACTTTTTAGGTTCCTCCCTTTTTATGAAGCTGTGAATACAGAGGCAGCATTTCTCAGTGGAGTCTGCTTCACTGGCAAGTGAAAATCATCCTGCTGTTTCTATAAAAATTGATTCAATTACATTATTACAGTTTTTTATGAGTACAAGGTCTCAGCAGAAAAACCTGACGCTTCCTTAAGCTCCACTCCAATAGCAAAGCTGCTCTTCTAAGCCTACATTACAGATGGTAGGAATTTCATGTCTAAACTATGCTGTGCAAGAATTTCACAAGCGGAGAGTGCCATAATTCAAGTACCCATCAACAGTGCAATAAACTATCTTTGAAGTGTGGTTCCAATCAAACAAAATGCAGTAATTTTTGTCCAAATTATTGAGATTGGAAATGTAATGACTTTCCCACTGAAACTGAGCACAGAGAAAACACTTATGTGTTAATAGGAC
The DNA here is from genome assembly GCA_009867235.2 of Psittacus erithacus. NCBI lineage: Eukaryota > Metazoa > Chordata > Aves > Psittaciformes > Psittacidae > Psittacus > Psittacus erithacus. The sequence goes on from WYDI02012371.1 coordinate 35,869, forward strand.
AATTTGATAAGGAATGCATTGGTAGTGTTGTTATCCATATTGTGGGTTCAACAAAATCCGACTGTCAGGGTTCTTGATAGGAGCCATGACGTACTTCCTCACTGGCAGAAGTGTATATATATGATCAGAGCTCTACTTACAATTTTAAACAGTCAAGAAAGTTTGTGAAAATCCAGGTGTCTCAGCCATTCAAAGTTTTATTTAGACATCAAAAAAAGTGATCTGACTTTAAAAGATGCTGACCGAAGCACCTCCAACTGCAGCCGATTAGTGGCATATATATAATTTAAGAACACATCCTGACCAGACACAAACAAAAAAATTCAGTTGGCCAAATTGTGAGCTAGCACATGAACTTTATACCATTGAGAGCCCAACCTGATATTTCAAGAGATTTTGCTGTAACTATGTATGTTTTCAGGTGGATGTCAGGCCCTGCCTGTTTTTTGCATGCCCACTTTCAAGCACAAGACAAGGCCATCATGCAGAGGAGCTGTCAGTCCATTTTTCGGCTTTGGCTTTGTTTTTCAGCAGTGTAAAATTTCAGGCCTCCAGCACCCTGAGTATAAATTGATAATGTTTTAATGCACATGGTGTAAGCTTTGTCATCCAGTGAGTTGAAAATATTACCATCAAGAAGAAAAAGAAAGAATTTTTGTGTCATCTGAAAATACCATGACATGCACAGAACCTGCACTGGAAATTCCAGAAACACAGGCAAATAGGACACTTCAGAGGAATTGCTTCACCCATCATTAGAGAAACTGGAACACCACAGATCTCTTCCTAAAGCAAACCTCTCTGTGTGCGGCCTTTTATCCTTTATCTGCAGAACAGAGACATGGATAAAATTCAGAGATGTTATTTCAGTAGCTGCCTTTGGAAAACAGTTCCTAAACAAAAAAGGAAACATATAGTTCTGAAAATACATTCCAATATGGATGGTCAATGCGGACAAATTCTACTTCTTTATTTTTCCCCACAAGGAACTTCTGAGAAAAAAAGACTTTAATACCTAAATTGTGTTTTGCAGCCCATTGCTTCCTCTTTCATTCATTCCTTTTCATTTCATTCTCCTTTTCATTCATTCATGAAAAGACATTTCAAAGTCTTTTTCAGCTAACTGAACAGGCTAGGAAAGGAATTATTTCATTTACACTTCTGCATCCTCATGTGGACATCTACCTGTACCACTTCAAGCAAAGACAATGTAGAAATTGTCCATCCACTCTGCAGAGCTTCTTAGCTGAAAACTCCTAGCAGCTTTTATCTCATAGGATTCTAATAAAAAATCAGTAGGAAAGGGCATTATCTATCTCACAACACGATCTTTTCCTCAAATTCCAAACATAAACTATACGTAGCTTCTATTGTTTCTCTTCTTTTGCATTCTTTACAGATGTTGCATCTCTAGAAATACTTCTCTCAAAATAGCCACTGTAGTTCAATTTTTATTTATTTTTTTTCCCCACAAAATGTGTTTTTAATATTTATCTAATTTTTTTCCTGGAGTTTAAAGGAAAACATTAAAGATGACTTAACATAATGACTGCATGCTTTATAAACATGCAAAAAGATATGTAGAAGTGTTGGAAAATAACAATGCAGGCTGGAACATAAATAAAAAGAATTTTAAAACCATTATTAAAATACAGTTACCACCATCAAAGAAAAGCAATTATGTTTAAAAATAAATTCTGTTCACTGCTAAAATTCTATGAATTTATTATAATATCGTCTTCAGACTGACATCCTCAGACTGACATGCACAGCAAAAGTGGTTTTCCAAACCTTTTCATTCATGTTAAGCAATATTGCTCCAAAAGTAAGGAGAAAGTTAAAGGAAATAGGATTACTGGAAAAGATATAGAAATGGTCACTCTGACTATCAGAATCTGGACAATGGTAAAAGATGAACTGTTTTAGAGACAAGAGTTTCCACTCCAGATTATCGGGACAGACTAAATGGGGGAAAAAAAACCATATTAAGAATAGTTTAGAGGATGACAATTTTGTTCTGTGTAAGTCACCAAGTTTCAAAACCTTTTTTTCTTAATTGGCACAAACATAAAACCTTTTAAAAGCTTTTGTGAAATACAGTGGCAAAGAAAGCTGCATTTTCAGGTAGAAAATATCAAGAGTTTGTTTCAGGCCCTTCTGCCTCTTTTTCTCTCATCCAAAAGAGCCAACATCAACATTCCAAAACTTTCTGTTGAACATTTGGTTGTAAATGACACGTTTGCACTTTGTAAAATGTTTGTGCTTTAAAAGAATTGCCTTTTTAGAAAAACAATTAAGAATACAGTCTGCAACCCATTTATGGAATGGAACTGAGGAACAGAGAAGGCAAATGACTGCTCAGGGTCACAGAGAAATTCTTTTAAATCCGAATCTCTTGAGAATACAGTGCTTCAGTTACAAGAGCATCCTCCCACTGTCCCCAGAACTCTTGAAGGTGCTGGAAACACACATAATTTTTTTCAAAAGCTGCCAACTAATATGAGAATTATCACTTACTGTTATTGCTTCAGATCTCTCTTGAAGAAATGTATTATATATGTTCCACAAGATAATTTATTGCTAACAAAAGGGTGAGCACCAAAACTGCCCGCTGTCAAAATGCCTCTGTGAGTGTGAGGAAAGTTTTCACGATATGTATATTTCCTGAGGGTACAAGGACATAAAGGTAGAACTTGACCTCAGCAGTAGTAATAGATGGGAAACTTGAAACATGAATATTTCCTTACCAGGTTGTCTAATGACAAATACCTTCTGAGGCAATCTGATTTTAAAGTGTGTTGACTTCTTAGGATGAGAAATACCAAGTGTCCCAGATACAGATATCTTTAACTCTTCATCTGCCTGGCTTTTGAAGAAAAGTCTAGTAAGATTTTTCCAAAGAAGAATAAGCAGGAACTTTTTCAGCTAGCTACCTTGGAGTAACAATCTTCTTCCGTCTCACATGACCATGGTGAACATCACCCAGTACGAGGGTCAGGGTGCAGAAGGCAAACCCTCAGTTAAGGGCTGCACCTCAGTCCTATGTGAGGCTGCCTGTCAACACCTGCATGAGGGCAATGGGCTTCTGAAACAGCAGCCCTTACAGGTGAGCCTGCACATAAAAGGTGAAGAAGTGAAGCAGTCATCTGTGGGCACACTCTTCGCCAAAGGAAACAATAGCTGTCTGTGACAAACCCCGCACCCCAGACCACATCCACAGCAGTGCACCAGAAATTGCCAGTGCACTGAATGAAGTCTGGCCCAGTGACACATGGAAACTTAAACTCAAATTAAGGATTTGGTAATTGACAGAACTCCCCAGCTGAACGGAAGTCCCAGATTTGAAGTGCTAGTCCCCTCTTCTCTGTTTCCCGGCCATGGCCACTATCCCTTACCTATTTCATGCTGATTTAGCCATCCCTGGTTTTCAAGAGCAAAAGGCAAAATATTGCCAATTAAACTTCCTAGAAGTTAGTTTGCTACATGGCAAGGCCTCCTTCTAGTCTCTAAGACACCATTTTTGTTTCAAAGGGTGAACAAGTTAAGAGATTCCTCACTGTCCGCAGGAAATGCATCAAATCGTGTCAGAGCAGATTAGAGCTGATACTGTTGAAATATTGGCAGCACATCAGTCCCTGATAATACTGAAAGCTCTGTTTTCCATCTTAACCATGCATTTGGTCAACTCATGAAGAGGCAAGTTTAATTTTGACAGCTTTAAGCTTGCTAAACTACATTAATTTTAGCTGCCTACTAGGTGTAAGAGATCTGACTAGGTCTACTGTTTTTGTGCCTTGCAACCTGCCTGCATATAATTCTTGCCAATGAGGTTTTATGAAAAGCCATATAATTCTCTGTAACTGTCCCTCCCACTATGCTTTCCACCTGTCCACCATAAGAGCAGTCCACAACTATTCCTCCTAACATACGGAAGTCCTCTGTCATCTCAAATCTTGCAGTTCAAACTCAATCATATCTCCCTCTGAAATCACAGTTGATTTTACTGAACAAAGATTATGAACTTTTGCCTGGGTTTACAAAATCATTTATGTTTTATATCTGAATTAATTATAGGGAGGGGATAGAGTTTTAAATTGCCCCTTATGTTGGCAACTGCTCCAAAACATTTACCTGTTTGAAACGTGTTTTTTATGTTTCTGTGTACTAAAGAATCTGTTCAGCAGCTGGGACTGCTGCCATTTTGTGAAACTGGGTTAATGCAGTCAACTACAAAAAAAAAAAAAAAAAAAAAGATACTAAACTGATTCGTGGGAACTTATTTTAGAATAAAGCAAAACAAAGAAATAGCTTTAAAAAGGAGAAGGAAAATCTAAAAGGCAGATTTTTTTTTGGCAGGAAAACCTGATGGTATTTTCTTTAATTTCCATGAAATACATGATGAACACATCTTTTGAGATTTTTTATCTCCTGTCAGCTCTGTGGAAGACCAGACCTAGGAAAGAAATCCAGGCCACCAGGCAGAATATCATTTTGATCACACAAACATGATTAAAAGCAGAAAAGCAGATTGGGGCAGATGAAGACTTCATTTTTAAGCCTTGCTTGTCTTCCCTGGCCCAGCAGGACTCTCTAATTGTCACCAATTCACATGGACTCATGTTTATGCCTCTGAAATGGTGCATCACAAACTTTCCTAGGTTAGGAAGAAATGGCTGGGTTGAAGCAGGAGAGAGGACAGCTTTAGGCCATCTTTCCACACTGATTCTCATGGCCATTCCAGATAGCCAGTGTCAGCTCTCAAACTGCTTTGCAAAATAGGAAGTCTACTATTGCTGTAAAAAAAAATCATGTTGCTGGGAGCCTAACTGTCAATTTCATCCATGAAACAACAGTCGCTCTGAGCCACAGATTCTTCCTCATCACTCATGCAGCCTAGAGAAACACTAAGCGAAAAGCAAGGCTGTATTTGACAATACTGGATAATAGGCAACAGAAAGGGAAACAACAGCTTTCTAAAGAACTAAATGTGCTAGTTAAGATGAACAGATGCACACAGCAGTTTTCACTAACTCTGACAGGCAAGTTCACAATGTTTAGTTACCAGCTGCACTACAAAAGTTACTCTCCCTTGGCCTTTACCCAGGAGAAAAGACCAAGTATTTCTCAACCCAAGTTCATTAAAACAATTGCTTGCAAGTTCAAGGAAGCTGTTGTTGCAAAAGCACTGCTTCAGGTAAGTTCCCAGTGCTTATGGCATTAAAATGATTCCAAACCTTTAAACACACTGCAGGTAAGACATTAATGCAAACCTGGAGCTTGTTGCTTTCCTTCTGTTTAGTGACCGGCAGTTCTGATGCAGATAACCAGTACTGCTCTTTAAAGAAAATGGGGTAAGGCAAGAGTTGACATTACGACACTGACACACATGCCTGCTGACAAGTAATAAATTCAGCTTGTTTGATGTCAGCCAAGGTTTGATAGAGCCCAATTCAGCTGATCAAATAGTCACCATGTGTATTCAACATAAAAACGTGCATTTTTCAGAAGGAAGAGGCCTGCTCTCTTCTAAAATTCTGAGTCAGTTTTCCTAGGAAATATACATTTTCCTTTCAAGTAAATATTACGGTTTCTCTGTGATTTGTAAAACAATATTAATATTAATATTGCATTATGCTGTTCTTGTAGCAGATGAAATGAGTCCTGACATAAAGCTTTCTGTAGAGAAGTTTCTACTCTACAAGTGTTAGAATCCCTGTCCCTCATCCCCTCCAACCTTGCATCACATTTTCTCAAAAATAGTGAAGTGGGTCTTTTCCCGTCCAAATTGCATGTAATAAAAGAGAGGCAATTACGCTTTCACATGAAACTGAACACATTGTTAATGCGAGCACCTACTCTTTTGAAATGCCTCCTTGGCAGACAGACTACTTCTTTTGCTGAGCATAATGTCAATACGGAAAATCTGAAGTACTTCCAAGAGGTGGTCTAAAGAGTCACTAATGCACAGGAATGAGCACTGAGATATTTTTTCCATATTTGACACAATCAAGAGAGCTCCAGTAACTCCAAACTTGTAATGAGTGGCTATTAACATACTGTGGCCAAGAAACTGGTTCCAGGTTTTGATGCCAACTATTGTTTACTCAGGCATTAATTTCTCAGGCCTGTGTGTTTGTTTTTTAAGGTTGGAGGGGTCATTATTGTATTCATCATGAGCCTGTGACAGCCATATACATAGCAAAAGTGAAACAGCCAACACTCTATCAAGGTGTCTATCTCTAGAAAGAATCCTAAGCCACGGGGCTTTGATGATGGCTAGGCAGCCCTGTCTGATGCTGTTACTACTAAGCGAAAGAGTTTGCTATGGATGACATGTAGTTAGCATGACATTTTGCTAATGTCTCAGCCATTTTAAGGCCTGATGTTGCCAGACAGTAACACATAAAGTGACAATTAGCCATTCAGCAACCTGCAATGAATAAAAAAATTATTGTTGCTTGCCAATATGTGAAAAGGAGCTGATCACTTTAGTTGGGTAAAGGAAGAAATTGGAAGGTGGGATTTTGTGAAAGTGATTTTTTTGCTAGTTAATTTTAATGGCACTATTAAAACTGTCTGGATTCAAGCGTGCCATAAAGCATTCATATCACTTTAATCTTAGTTCTGTTTTGGTAGCTAGAAAATAGTGAAATGTAATCCAGTTATATTTATTATTTCAAATTTGAAGTTGTTTCATTTTAATATTGTGGGAGGTGTATATCTGAGGTGCTGTTCATACTGTTTCTTTTCAGTGAAATGACATCAAGCAAACCTGGGGTTTTCTGCACCAAAATACATATCAAAATGATAACCACCTCTCTTTAAATAATTGTCATTAAAGATTACTTTCCATTTCACATCTAAATTTAAAGATTTACAATATGAAATAGCGTTTTCATACTAAAGATTTGTTGGATACTTCAATTGAAAGAGCTTCATGAAGTTGAAAAAGTAGCATGCAATTTTCCCTTGCATTTAAAGGGTAAAATTGTCCCAGTTTCATTCAGTGGATGAGAATAGACTGTGTGCCTAGGCCAATGCCTAGGTCTGTTCTTTATTTATGAAGCAAACAGTCTTCATTCAGGAAAGGACAGTTGTAATAGTATGGCTACCCACCATCAGGACACTGATTTCATCTATTCATGCTACACCAGTAGAATCCAACACAATATTGAAATAATTTTGTGTCTCACTGGCCACATTTATATCACACTGACAAGTGGCCTTTCAGGACAGCTGTGAGGCAGATTTCAGGTTTTTTAAGCTATCCTTCTTCTAATTGAATTTGGTCTTACTGGAGGAGAAAAAAAGTAAAGGAAGAAAACCAATCTCTCTTGGTGCTTCTGCCCACAAGGTACAACACGTTTTTAGAATTTAGGGTAAGGAAAAGCATGCTGAATTGAATCCAGTTGCTTCAGTTATAGAGGGAATATCCATTCCCAAAATAGCTTTCATGGTTGTTGCTTGCCAATTGACACACATTAAGACCAGATTGTTTTTCATTTGATTTCTTATTTTCTCAGGTCTCTAATTTCATATTCCTATTATAGATTTCCCATCTTATTCCCCACCTTCTTCACTTCCTTTCATACCACTATAAAAAGGAGTGTTTTCTACCTTCAGTGCTCAGAAGCTTGATTCAGAGCTTGAGTCTGACTAATGGAAAATAATGTTTACAAATTAAATTGAGTAAAGAAAGGTTTGTAAAGGATTTTCAGCATGCGTACTTTTGTTTATTCTGAAGTGGCTTTGTGTGATTGTTAGGGAATACATAGTTAATTCTATAGAAAACAGAAATGTGATTTTCTGTAGCTTTCTGTTTACTAAGAAAAAAAGAAAGTTTAATCTTATAAAAATCTTCACCTTTCACAATTAACAGCAATTACGAAAATTAAAATACTTGACAGATCTGCAAAAAGCAGGGAGTTTAATGAATAGGTGAAATTAGCATACCTCTGAGTCAGAGAATTTGTTTTTAAAAACAAGCACCAGGTCTGGAAATAAAATGGTTTTGTTCCATCTCCCTTTCTCTAGAAAATCGATAAAAATTCATTGCTTTGATAGCTACTTCATCTCACATGCCAAGAGGCCTTCCTTTTCATTGCTTTCATCCTGACAATCAGAGAGGTATGTGGACTGTGAGAGGTTGTAGATTTACAGAGGAAGGAATACATAATAAGAAGTTCAGGACAGTTGATGTGAGAGGATAAAGAGGCCATTGTAATCACTCACGCGTTACTTAATATTTTTTAACAGCAAATGTTCTACTCTGTACCCAAGCACCTTCCGTTTTAAGTCAACCAGGTGTTCAACATAAGGTTAGAACAAAAATCACGCAAACTACAACTTGCAGTAGAGGAAATTTAAAAGCCTTGCATGCATTTTTGTACAGCAGCTTGTAAAGGAACAGTCCAACTCCATTATTTCTCTATCACTTGACAGTTTAAACAAACCATATAAATAAGGTTGTTAATATGCAACGGTAATGAGCAGCCCAAATTTGCTCTAGGACAAAGAAACACTGCAGGCCTATTTTGGTTGATGAGCAACTTAAAAAGGTAGCCTGAAATCCTATGTATATAACAAAATACATGCATCAAGGTAATGAACTGTTATTTTCCAAGTGTTATTAAAAGTAAAGGATGAGGGGGGAACATTGCAGGTGTGGATTACACATCAATGGAAAGAAATTTTAACTGAATTTCAGTAGATTTAGCAAACCACTGAGGAATGATTTAAAATGTTTTGGAACTGCTTAGGAATGAATACTACAGCTTTTCGCAGGATGTTAAGTTAGCATAAGATATACTGTCTGGAACCTGCTGTAAAGAAACCCACAGCAGATTCATAACCGTGACCAGACATGGCTTGTATTTTACAGGCAATTAGTTACAGCTTAGTGTAACAGTATACTTTTGTCTATACATGAAGCCGCTAGCTTCTTTAATTTTATTTTCCTCATTACAATTGATGAAGAAATAAGAGAAAGATTAAAATGCAAAGGGGCAAGCTAGGTACAATTGCCATGTCTGCGCCATGCTGGGTTGAAAGCCCTCATGGGCTATCTTCCATCATACAAAGTATTTGCATACACCTGGAGTGTCATTTATTCCTTATTCCTTTATGTAAATTAATGCAGTTGTTTGGTTTGTGAACAGCATGCTGTTAGTTTTCACAGTAGATTGCAGGGTGAAAGAGTGTTGTGTTTAGAAATACATTATCACAACAGGAGTATTCTCTGGAGCTATGCTCATAGCTGAAATACTGATAGGAAGAAGAAAGGGCCTTTGTGACAATGTATAGGGCAGGGTCAATTTTCTTCCAGAAAAGACCATAGCTGGGGGTGTTTATGTCAGTATTCAGCTTTTGCTGAACATCACCTTCATCAAATTGGCCTATCTCTGCGTATTAATAAAGTATTTTTTTTCTCTGGACTCCTCATTAAAGGAGAAGTAACTTACCATGCATTACTTCTATCCTGCTCCCACCTCTTCTATTAAGTATTCCCAGACTATTGGGTCTGTGGTTAGGTAACACTACCATAAACTTTCCAGGGGAAAGACTACAGTACAAGCAGACTCCTGGGAGAAAGAAAGGTGCCCTGACTAACGGCTAGGCTTATACACTGTGCCCTGCAAATCCTTCCATATTCAGGACACCTCACCAGCTGCTGAAAACCTGTTTGCAGTTTGTAGATAAGGACCAGGCTTGGGGTCAGAAAGGAGTCTGCAAAGCAAGTGTCATGGCACATTTGGCAGGGATAGCGTTAGGGTAAGAAGAGGCAATGTAAGACTACTACAAATCAACAGATTTAAAAATACTAAACAACACATGAAAAAATTGTTTTCTCAGATATATGTGCAATCTACTGAGATAACTTCATGCTAAAACATCTCATAAAGCTCAGGTTTAACAGCTTAGTCTATCTTGTCTTGTATAAGAACCAGATTTTACTTAAGTGTGGCTCCTTTCCTAGATGAAAAATGAGAAATCTTTACTTGTGCTTGTATCTGCCTTCAGCTGTGACATTCTATATGCTACTAATACGCAATGTTGAAGAGATATTGTCCAACTCCAAAACCAGAAAGGATATAAACTTACCAAGGTGGGTCTGTATGTAAGCGGTAGGCCTAGTGAGCCCAGGCAAATCTAATTCAGGTTTCATGCCACTAGGACCCAGGCAAGCATGTCTGTAGCTAGTGGCTGCACCAGCTCCCTTGAAGCCCTGCTGCGCTCCGCTCCACTGGGTGGTAAATAGTTTTTGTCTGTGAGCACTCTTTTTCTCACCCATGTGTTGTAAACTGTTGGGGATGGTGGAGGGATAAGGTTGCTTCTTTTTTTGTGTCTCAGTGTAATTGAATTTAGAATTCTTAAAATCTTTGATGGATTGTGTCTTAAAGGATTACAATAAATAACTGCATAATGGTGTAATAGGAAACACATTTATGTTGTAGAAGCAGTATTTTCTAGTTGTAGAAAGAATTCGGAAAGCAAACTATAAAAATTAAAGGGTATATTTGTACTAAAAAACCAATTCAGAAATAGCTATCCAATCTAACAAGTAATAGATAAAAAATACACAACTAATGCAATCAATAAATCCTTTCCTATTCCCATCATTCAAGGGTAATAATACTTTAAATATTTTAAAACAATGTTAATGATCACTTGTGGTAAGGAAGGAGAGAACAAGGGGAATAGTAGCTATTTCCTTTCCCCAAACACCTTGTCATGCAAAGAAATGAGCTCCAAAATTCCCAAATGGGTTTACCCTGTGATGGAGAATTTGTGTGTGCTTGATGGTCCTCCTGAGGCAGCTTTCCTGGTAAGACAGTTCTCACAGCAGCACACGAGAGTGGCCACTTCCGCTACAACAGCGGCAGGCACGGCAGTGAACGGACTTGCGTAAATAACCTGTAACATTCAGGCTTTGCTCTGTTTCTTCTGGGTTGTCACTGCTCAGGTTGGTTCTGGCCTTGGATTTATCAAAACAGTTGCTGATAACACACAGTAAAGGATGCTCAACCCTGATAAATACAGGCTGAGGGACAGAGACAAGTTATTGTTTTTGTGAAGGGTAACGAAGAATATGAGGTCTGTGGCAGAGCTGTAAGGTGAAGGAAGGCCTCCAGCACTGTGCCCTGACGCCAGTCATCACTTCTACCACCCAGTACAGTTGCAAGCTTCCCAATCAAACCAAAGCTGTGGGGGTACTATGTGCTGCTGTTTGGAAGCCAAAGCACCTGACTGCTATCAGCACAGAAACCACAAACCCCATCACCTTTTTTAAGTGGACCTGTCCAAGGTAGGCATTTCCTCTGATGAGCATGAGAACATGAAAATGCAGTTTGAGAGCATTCACTCCTCTCCCTAATGCCACTTTTTCAACTGGTGTGGGTTTTGGGTGTGCTGAAGCAGAAGACAGAGAAACTGACTTCTTTGAAGAGGTATGCCCTGGGAGTGAAGTTGGCAGCTCCATGCCAGTTGAGGTGTATGCTGTTCACAGACACTTCACTGGTGAGGGCCAGACATGTGTCAGACAGCAAAACACATGGGAAAAAAAAAAAGACAGGAAAAAGCAGCAGGGAAAAAATCCCAGAATGACAGGATTAGATCTGTGGAGAGTCCTTGGTTTTCTTGAGGCCACATACAGTTTTGCAGCTTAACTATGCTATATGTAGAAACATGCCTCTTCATATAGTCATCTACTTATCATGAATAAAACTTTAGACTCCCTAAACGTCAGCTTAACAATGCATCAAATACATAGCTTTGTTGTGTTCATAAGCAACAAAACAGTCTGCCAAAAGCAGAAAAGCTGGTAAGCTGATGTAGTGATGCTCCTGATGTGAATAGTAGAATGGAAGTAACTGAGAATTTGCCTATATTAAATGCAGGCAAATTCTGTTTATCTGTGCTTGTCTTCCGTTATGCTTATGACTCCATACCATAAACCTATTATATTCCAGAAAAATTAAAAAAGAAAGAAAGAAAAAATTTTGAAACAACCACACTGGATGAATGCCAATGCGCAGTTATAGACGTGCAAAGCCAGTTTCTTCTGAGATTTTTTTCTTTCTATGTGGAGGCCTCATGGCACTATTGGGAACTCTGTTCAGTAGCTTACTTTGTACTTCACTGACTGGGATTTTCTGTGCCTATGTTATTAATGGTAACTAGTCAGTAAATGTGTAAATCATTGCGTATTGAGATAATACAGAACATTACCCACTGTGGTATTATAAATCTCTAAAATTGATTCTTAAACTAGCAAAGATATAGTCTGGGGTTGCTTGTTCAGGCTTAATTTGACTTATCAGCTATAATGCCATCTGTATTTGAAGAGAAACAGCTGTATTTTCAGCTACTAAAGCCGATCTGAGCACTTTATAAAAGAGAGCAGTTGAATCAACACAATCCCTTTCATACTTTTTAACTGTCCCAGTTGAAAAATGTTCCAAAGCAAATAAATGAAGCAAAACCAAGCAATAATACAAGTGTAGCATTTCACTGAATGGAAAATGTTTTGTTTCTGAAACCAGTGAGGCCCCACTCTACTCCAGTGACAGAAAAATTTTACCCAGGCATGCAAGTGATATGGGCTCCAAGAGGTCTTCTAAAGAAAAATGCCATTCCCCGTGTCTGCACACAGCCCCTGTCTGCCCAGACCTCCTGGGTCACATGCTAGAAGCCTACCAAAGCACACTGGTTCCCAGTGCTCAGTCCGCTCAGAGGAGTCTGGGACGTTCAGAGAACGTGTACCATCATGCCCATGCCCATGCCCACTTGGGCTCACTGTGCTGCTGGGGAGTGACTGCTTCCCACCTGGCTGTCCACCCACATGAATAGGAGCAGGTAGCGCTCAGGTGCTGTGCCTTGTGACAGCCTTCCCACAGCAGGCTCAGGGCTCCCAGTCCAGGGACTTGCTTTCACCATTACACTCTCTTGAATGCAGCTTTGTTTATTCAGACTGGTTTTTTTAGGAAAAAGCTATTAGTCCAGAGCTATTTCCAGAGACAACTGTTCTTTCAGCTGGATGCATTTGACCAGAAGTTACATACCGCTGCCCCTCAGAGAGAACAATAAAAATCCAGGCCCTGAAGAGGCAATTTTGCTTGCTGCCATTTTGATATTTTGCCCACTGGAGTCTGGGCATCCCTAAGGTGAAGTTTCAGACATGCCTGAGGCGATCTCCACTCCTGGAGGCTGTGCTGCGCATTTTAATGTATAGCTTGCAGGATTTCTGCACTGCAGCCAAGGGAGACAAGAAGTGAGTGGCCTTGCAGTTAAAAGCCATCTGATGTTCAGAAGGCTGCAAGTGTAACCGTCCTAGCAACTCCAACATGCTTGCCCTCCAAGCAAGAGATCTGCCACAAACTTAATGTAAGAAATAGGAAACAAATAAATAAAAATAATTTTATTGCTGTCTCCAGTCTTGTGAACCTTGGCCAAAACTAGTCATGGTATCAAAAAGAGAAGCAAGTTTAAATGATGCCTGAACACAGGCTTGGAAATCACAGCCTGTCCCACGCCACTGTCTGTCAAATAAAATGCAGACACTTGGAAAATGTTGACAAAATAAATCCTCTCCATTACTGTACTCCACTACTGTACTATACTCTAATACCTTTCCCTGTGCTGAAGGGAAATTAGGGAGATGATTAACTCCCTGAGATCTTTGGGTAAAGCCCTCCAGGTAGCTAGCCAGCAGCTTCTGAAAGCTTTGCATTTGGTGCTGGCTTGCAGCACAAGTGACCTGACTCCATCTTTCCATAAAACATGCTGGAATAATGCAATTCCTCTGTGGGCCTTTTCCAAACTTGGACAATGTTTCAGTGCAGCCATATATGTCAGTCCACCTGTTGTGTTTTAAGCTTAGTCGTAAATTAGACAAAGCATGTAGCCTGCTTGTTTTCCCCCCACAACCTGTCCTTCC
>WYDI02012374.1:0-27300 GCA_009867235.2 Psittacus erithacus
CAGAGAAGCTGTGGCTGCCCCATCCCTGGCAGTGTTCAAGGCCAGGTTGGACACGGGGGCTTGGAGCAAGCTGCTCTCGTGGAAGGTGTCCCTGCCCGTGGCAGGGGTTGGAGCTGAACGAGCTTTAAGGTCCCTTCCAACCCAAACCAGTCTGGGATTCTGTGATTATTCTAAAGGCCAGTTTTCTTTTCCCAATGCTGTGCTGTCCAGGAGCACAGGAGAGGTGCCAGCTCCCTGAACTGCAGTCCTCCCTAGTCAAAGAGTGACGGAAGAGGAGCAACCCTCAGCCGTGCTCCAGGGAAGCATCCTCTAACACACAGCACATCCTTCACAGCTATTCCCTACTTTGCTTGCCTGCTGAAAACACTCAATTGAAGCCATATGTTCCTACAAGCTTGGTTGGAGCCACCAACGCAGTTCACATCAGCCAACTATTAATTAAATTATCATTTTTGGTTACTCCCACACAGAGCTAAACTCGAACCAGCACTGTGGATGTCAAAGCCCTCTCTGCCCCTTGGTGCACAAACCCAATTCCTTTGCCTCTATCAAAGCAATCCTCAAGGAACACCCCTGTCCTGGGGCCTGGCTCCTTCCTGGGCCACACAACTGATGTATCATCGCTTTGTTTATTTCTTGAGGCACGCAGTGACCTCTCGTGGCAGTGTGGGAATCCCTCTTTTTGAATGTTCTGCCATGTAGTAAACCAGAGTCCTCCTAGCACTTCAAAACAAAACGATTTTCCTGTTCTCTGTGGTTTTTAAAGGAGCACATTGATGTGTCCAGGAGATTAAAGCAATTAGGCTGAGGTACAGCAAATACCAGATGCTTCAAGGGAAGCAAATCTCAATGCCTCGAGTCACCTGGAGGATACTTTATTTGAGGTGGGGCAGCACTGACTTCCTGAATTCCTCAGCACAAGGGTTTGTTCAGCCTCACCCTGCATGACTGCAGATTCATTGCTTGCCTCCAAACCATCCAATACATTCTAACTTGCAAAATGTGGATATTTGCATGCATTTTGCATCATACAAATTACATTCGGTTTTCACGTGCTGCTTTTATAATCCAGTGCTTGCTGGAGTGCCAGCTACTCGCTGGGTTACAGCTGGGTTCCTGCAGCAAAACCCATGTCTATCACTCACACAGATCCTCCATCTGCCACACTTCTGCCCATTCACATGCTAGTACTTGCAAAGAATTCAAGTGCTTTGAACTCTGAGACAGTTACCTCACACTGCTGGCAAACAGAACCAAACATTATAACACATACCTGTTACCTTGACCTAAATCTTGGTTTTATCACAAAGTACTTAAGATGGTTAAAATTACGTAGCTGCTTGGCTGCATATTCCACCTTGGAATAAAGATGCTGTTCACACAGGCAGCCGTATGTAATACAAAGAGTCCAAGGAAACTGCTTTTATCTAGAAAATCAAGCAAGGAGTTTGTATGACAAGACAGAAATCCCATATCCCACACAGGAAAAGGCTGAATTGTTTATCTGTGGGTGCTGTTCCCACCTCTGAGCCACAATACCAGCCATGACCCCTGGACAACCACAGACTGGGGTGTTTCCGGGTACTGGACACTGATAAATGCAGCAGTGAACATTTCTGGCCTTCACCCGCTCTCCTTACACAGTCCTTCTCTGCCTTTGCACAGGAGGGAGGTGACCTGAGTGACAGTGAGAAACTTGTAAAGACAGGCTTTTGTGGGCTGGTGCGTCCCTGGTTTACTGCAAGAAGGAGCATAGAGCCCTCATGGTTTTGCACAGGCCAGGACTAACCCTTTAATCAAAGTTATTATGGGATAGCTGTGATGTGCCCGTGCTGTGAGGAGTTGTTAGAAAATAAGTTTCAGCCAATTAAATCTTGAAACTAGATTACGATTCATTTTACCCGCTGTGTGTCATCCACAAGCCATGCTTAGAGTTCATAATGCAAAGAATAAATGCCCTTTGCTTCTTGACTGTTTGTATACGCTGATGTCATTAAAAACTGAGTACCTAGAATATCCTTTTCTATCAGCTTCTTTCATTGTGAGCTGATAGCAAGTGTGACACATTCCATTTCAGATTTCAAAACCTGATATTCATAAATACATAGTAGAAGATTCAGAGTCCCAGCTTTGGGAGGACTGCCTGTAACCAACAGTTATTAGGTGCAAAGCGGATACAAGCTGATGTCTAAACTACCCTCAACAACAGAAAACCCATTTCTTCAGGGTTTTGAGTTTTAGCTATGCTTCTCCAGTCTACTTTAATAGAATCAAAACTGACTTTTGGTAAAGAGTGATCAAAACCCACTGAAATTAATGGGTCTGGTGAGCAGGTCTGATCCTAGTGCCAGTCATTTTAAATGCAACTGGATTGGGTACTTCTGCACATCACTAATGTGTATTTTAGAAGAAGCCTGCAATTTGTAGATGACAAAATAGATCCTATATCTGAGTATTTGCAGCTCTCTGAGGGCTTGCTTCTTACTAAGGCAGAATAGAACTGTACTCAGCAAGTAGTACCACTGAGATAGTGGCCCTTCTGGGAGAGTAAAAGGCTTCTTACTGAGGTAAGAATGGCATAAGTAGTGAGCTGTCTCCGGTTCACTTGTGTAATCCCAGATAAGGCTAAATACAGGTAAGATGTGAAAATAATGCCTCTGAAAGGAATAGTATTGGGGGAATATAAACCTGTGCTGTGAGTTTTTATGTCCCAATCGTGTCCATCTTTCAGTCTGAAATTAAAGTCAGCAAGGAAGAGAGATTTTACCTTTAAAAATGCGTTGAGAAGACAGATGCTGTGTTGCAGTGGGAATTCTGCCACATGGGTGACATTTAACAAACAGGGAGGAGGGGGAGAAGATGCATTTTATGGCTCGAGAGTGCTCACGTGTAGTGCAAGGAAAGAGATAAGCTCAGAGGGAATGATATTCCCTTTGTATTCTTCCTCAAATTATTTATATAAACTTGAAGGAAAAGTCATAACACAGCAAGTGTCACCAAATAGAGCAGAGTGCCTTAATGTAACTCTGCACAGGCAAATTAACAGGTATGGTGCTTGAAGTGAGAGACCTGTTTGCAGACTCAAGGCAAAGCCTAGCTGCATGCATGTACTTGTTCGTAATGTTTTGACCTCTCAAGGAAGTAAAGAAACAGTCACCATTGTTTCCAGATGATGCTTCTTTGAAGGAGATTTGTTAACAGCTATCTCCAAATTACAGCCCCTTTATACAGGCTCCAAGTTCTTTATGAAACACTTACACCACAGAGGGGCTTCATTATGTTGTATAATATCTATGATGCAGATTGCCAGATCAACAGAGCTGCAAATACACAGTTCTGGAACAGAGTTAAAACACCAGCATCAGAAACGATGGTGGGATACAGAATGACCATTTCCTTAGGCTCTTAATTCCTTATCTGGGTGGGTTTTATTTCCATGGAGAAAAGCAGGAAAGAGCTTAAATACACAACATGCATTTCCTTGTGTGGGAATAATTTAGGGGTTTATTAAATTCCAGTTTTAGGGCAGTTTTTCTTAATCCATATAACCATTTGCAATGCAGCACACCCTATCCAATTAGAAAATGGACCACAACAGACACTTGCTTTATGCCAAGTTTACAAAGTGCTATCTGAGAAAATTACCATCAATTCACTCATCAATAGCACCAGAAGATGAGGTCCAAGTGTCTGGACCTTCCCTGGTGAATGCCTGACAGCTAAAAACCCACATGAAAAAAACCCCACAATGCTTCCAAGAATCCAGATCCATTAAATGCATGATCCTTTCCTCCCAGACTTTCTTACCACACCAAAACATGTTTTCCATGACTATTTATATATCCAGTTACATTGCATTCCTCACTTAAACTTCTATATTACTTGGCAAACTAACCAGCAAGCAAGTTGTTTCAGCACTAAACATGATTGACTATAAACTTATATATGACATATTCTTCAGATTTATTACTCATAATAAATCTGTCCCATTGAGTTAGATAATTTACTGTGCTGGAACAGTTTACCTTTTCAAATAGAACTTTATATGGTTATTAAAACTTACTTTCTATAAAATAGATAACAGTTTGCATTGATTTCTTCCCTTCAGATTCTGCTTATTTTTCCTTATAGTTTAGTGCCTTTTTGTAAACTTTAAATAAACTTCATGCTCATAATGCAATTATGGGGACTGCCAAAACTCTAATTTCAGATTGACATAACATGTTCTGCTGCAAGCATTTGAATCCCAACATTCATAACTGCTGGACAAGTGCCTGAGCAAGAGGGAGCAGAGCATCAGAACAGCAGAAAAGCAAGAAAAAGCATAAAAGTTTTAAGACAAAATCAAAACAAACTTTCACCAAAAATCAATTCGGTTTTACCCCAAAAACCTTTCTTAGATGTACATTTTCCCAAAGCTATAGAAATACTCTAAGACCTTAAAAGTTGACTTAAAAAGAAGCAAAACATAGTGTACGCATTCTAGACTGTTATTAGTAGCTCAGACTATAACTAGAGCTGAAAGAGGCAATAAGGAGTGGAAGTTAATGAAGCTCTGGTATCTGCTTGCTTCGGAAGGTAGGCTCTAAAGACAGCATCTCAAAGTCTGTTTAAATTCATAAAGTACTTCAGAAATCACTGTGTTAGAAACAAAATCAGACAGTACCTGTCTTTGGGGTCGGCTTGAAGCACTTTCCTTGGAGTTATCCAAGCTCGAGTAACCTTCACCCACATTTACTTCAGTCTCGGGAACTCAGTCTGTGGGCAACTCAGCATCTTGGGGAGGTTTTTGTACACCAATCCCCCTCACATGGTCTGATTTCCAGATAATCCGCTGCCAAAGAGCTCGTGGAGAATTTTTGCGTCACTTTAGTCAAATAAACTTTATGTTTCACCAGGGCTGCAGCTCACTTTTCCTCCTAGAGGTGGGTGGCTACATTTGTCTGCTCCGAGCAGCTCAAAAGAGCAGGATCCAATGAAGGCACAGGGAGAAGGAGGGAAGCTTTCCTGGTAAGGGGCAGTTTTGCTGGTTCTTATTCCAGCTATAAATAACAGGATGGGGATGATGAGGATGATGGAGACAGCAAACAGGGTGGAAGTTTTGAGGGAATCAGTAAATAACGAGTTTACAGGTGGGTCTGTGAATCGAGATAGGAAAAAACTGGGATCTGATCACAATAAAAGGGCTTGGAAAGAATAACTTCTATCGCTGAATATTTACGTTATTTTAATAAAGAAAAAAGGTTTCGTTGTAGTTTAAAACATTAAGTACTGATTCTTTAAAGTGTTTTGCTGCCTCGGTAAGCTCAACAAGTAATTTCCTTTCTTCCTCCTGCTCCTCAAAATCTCTCACTCAGCCTCTGACACATGCTGTGTCTCCAGCTTCTTTCATCCAGGATTGCTTCATTCCTAGACTTTACCGTTTGTTTACAAAGAGTCATAAATCCCAGGTCAGTGAACTAGTGCCATAGGTTAAGTGACAAATCTGAGAGAAAACAAGTGGAAAAGCAGAATGGGAACAACTAAGAATAGCGAATTGTTGGAGCAGCAGCAGTTTTGCTCTAAGTTGTTGCCAGTTTTCAGAGACTTGCTCCAGACAATTGAAAAGCAAACAAACTCTGAGCACTGGAAAGCACTGGGATATAATTAGCACTTTCCTTTTTCAGCCTTCTGGTCCCTTAATGATAGCGGGAGCCGGGCAGAAGCGTGGCATTTGCACCATCTCAAGGATAGCTCAGGTATTGCAGTCATAAACACCAGCCAGACATGGATTGAAAGTTTTGGCTTTCCCATTAATTCTCGTTGGCAAGATACTAAAAACACTTTGTCAAATTAAGTTTGTGGCCTTCAGTTGTATCACAGATTCATTGATCTCTAAGTGGAAATAGCACTAACTCATCCTCTCTCTGCTGTGCTGAACTTCCCTCCTGTACTCTTCTTTCCAAAATAAGCAGTCGTGATCGTGTTATCTCTGCTTAGCTGCCCCAAGGTCAGTGTCCTTGCAGCCTGTAATCAGTCACAGAGTCCCCCTGGTTGTCCTGCTCTGAAGGGTTTGCGAGGAAAAAGACTTGGTGCCTCACTCGACCTTCAGGAATGTCAAAGTACAGCGTTTGAATGCACAAGTTCCCACCTGTGGGTTAGACCCTGTGCTTTACATAGCAGTTTTTTTGCTTTCTTGGGATATGGGAGGAATCTGTGCCTTGCCTTTCATGTAGATTTCCAGCTCACTACTGCTGAGAGATGGGAATGGATTTCCCAAACTCACTTTTTCTACCCTCTTACAAGAAAAATTCTCCCTGCTTTGGGCCCCTCTTTACGTGATTATATGGGGGGTTTGAAAGTTTTAGGGTATCATGACCTTTGAGGCTTTTTCTCCGTCTTAGTCTCTGCTGAGAGTAGGCTCTTTTAGCAAGACCTCAAACACTGCTGCACACTATTCATCTTGGCCAACGCTTGCAGTTAAATTGCCTTCATATACTCATGTCAGTGGCACCCAGCATCACCATCTGGTCATTTTTGTAGGGCACACAAAGCTGTAACATGACAAGTGGCACATGGAGAACACAAAACCACCTTTCATGACTGATCCTGGACTGCTTGGTCAGTTGATGAGTTTTTTCTCATTAATGTCTTTTGCAGCAGCGTGGGGGTTTGTTTGCAATTTCTTGCCAGTCTGGAGTCTTTGGGGCATAATATAAATAACAGACTTGGGATTTCAGGCTGAGCCCTTCGCTTTATCTCCTATGTGAAAGACTTCCAAGCGCTGTACTGAGTCAGGTCCAGAATTCCATGAAGTATTCCATGCATTTGCAGGTAAAATACTAATGATTTCTGGAAAGTATGAAAAAAGAGGAAGAAAACTGACTTGACACAAGATAACCTAAAATACTTCTGCAGTTCTCTACAGCTAAAGCAACTGTAGGTCCAGTTCCCAATGCCAGCACAAGGACGGGAAGCATCAAATTCCCTAATAACAGTAGTACCAGCTGTACTAAGAAGAGCTTAGTAGTAATTCCGCAAGTGTGTCTGATTCACTGCCAATAAGAGGATAGGAACAATCTTCCAAATAACACAAAACAAATCCTAAAGTATTTATTTGTTCCCATTTTTTGCTTAGTTAGGAATCAGACTGTGTTTAGAAGCTATTAGGATTGGCTTTGGGATAAAAGAAATCCTGATTGTCCTTCCCTGTTATTTTCTAAGCTGACTGAGCTGGGAAATACATCTGGGAATTAGATGGGCTTTGGAGAGGTTTTGTGATTTCAACTGTTTTGAGAGTGCATTTGGGTGGAGAAATCTGATTCTGAGAACCTACAAACTGTGACTACACATAACCTCTCCTGCCTCCTCCTTTTCTTAGTTAGGAGGAATTGCTGTTTTCTGACTTTTGATGGAATCTGAGATATCTGACCTTTACAACATCATCCGTCAGTATTTCCCATCTGTCAGGTGAACTCTTGAATTATCACATGAGAATTACATCGCTGACAAACAGGAAAAGGAAACCGTTGGTTGGCTCCTCAACAACCCAAAGGTCTTTATAAGGATTTGCAAAGGATATAAACTAAAGAAAGCAGCAGCACTGAAACACAGTGGGCATGAATTGGTTTTGGTTTTTCAGTCTAACCTAGGCATCTTTTTAGCAGTTGGATGTTGGTTTTGTTGTATTCTTAGCTCACAGTTGATAAGGCATATAGCTTCCTCTGCTGGACTGTAGCAAGTTAGGTTTGTTCCCACATTATTCCCACTCCATCAGTTGGAAAGAGTTTAGGTTTTGATCCTCTCTGAACCATTTCCTGCAAACTGACAGGAGTTAAGTGGTCTGTTCCTCAATTACATGCTCCTATACTACACTGCTGGAGGGGTGCTGGGCCACTCCATTCCATCACCTCTGTGGTGTCCTTCCATGCACCTGAGAAGAGCCTGAGGTTCTTCTGGATCCCGCCATCCCTTGTGCTACACAGGACAAACTTCCTCAGCCTCCATATGGAGCGTGTGGCTTCTCAATCATCTGCTCAACTGTCTCGATTCTTACTCTCCCAGTTGAGGGCTGCTGAGCACATTAGTGATATTTCCTTTAGGACACAAGAGCAGAGTGACCCGGTTAACATCATAGCAACAGGAGCTGTTAGTTACTGATTCGATTCACATTTTAAACTGCTGCTTAAAAACAAGCCCACTGCCTGTGAGATACAACTGGTGGATAACAAAGCCGCTTAGCAAAAGCATGCAGCTGTTGATTCTTACCAAGATACAGGTTTTCATGGGCTGTTGCCACTGAGGAAAAAGTTTGTTCAACTGCCTTTAGAGTCCTCAAGGTAGAAGAAAGAGAGCTGTTGCCCTTCCTCTTCCCTACTGCTTCTTACAAAGAACTTAGAAAACTGCTGAGCATAAAGGCAAAACTCTTTTTGCCAGACTAGCTTCATTTCCTATAACATGTTTCAGCCATGTGGATTTTCTGGGCTTATTTGAAGGAAAGGAAAAACAACCCATGCTATTGTAGAAGCTGTACAGGGAAATGTCTGGGCAAGAGCTGTGGAGATAAGCACACGCTGGACAATACTTTAAATACTTAAATTAACAAAAACTGGCTTGGAAACTGTTTTTAGTTTGTCAGACTCAATCCTCAACACTGCTGCCATGGGCAACACAAATGTTAAACTCCAGAGAAAAAGTGACTCTTTTTGGCTGCTCTGTCCCTCTCACAGATAGCATAAAGGAAAGAAAAGAATTGGTGTAATGTCATAAGCAGAAAGGTTTTGAAAGACTAAAATACTGACCTTTTGGAAGGGAAAAGCATCCCCAGAGCAACACATGCATTACTCATAATGAAAATATTGTGCATAATAGTGCTTCCCAAGGGACTGGGCTTTGTTTCAGAGCC
Organism: Psittacus erithacus; assembly: GCA_009867235.2. Taxonomy (NCBI): domain Eukaryota; kingdom Metazoa; phylum Chordata; class Aves; order Psittaciformes; family Psittacidae; genus Psittacus; species Psittacus erithacus. The sequence continues at coordinate 8,885 of WYDI02012374.1, forward strand.
ACCAGGGTTCAGCATCAAGTACAAGGCTGTTTACTTGCCTTGATGCGAGTAACAGCATGAAGTACAGGCTCTGCATCACAGACACATGAAGCCAGAAGGGACCTCAGGAGCTGAGGTCCATCCCTCTGCCAAAGAAGGATCAACTCCGCCAGTTCTGACACCTTCTTCTGTAACCTGTCCTTAAGGAGCTCGAACAAGGGAGGCATCGCCCATCCCCAGGCAATCTGTTCCATCTCTTCACTATTTGCATCACCAGAAAGCTTTTCCCAATCAAATCTCACCAAGTTTTGCTGCAGCTAAAGCCCACAACTTTTTGATCAATTTATCATAAGCAGTTGAATCAGGATTCCCTACTTTAAAGCATCCATTTATCAATTAAAAGATTATGACAGCTCCCTTTTTCTCTAAACACCATCTTTCAGCCTTTAAGTAGGCAGTTTCAAGAACCTGATTATTCTTGCCACTCTTCTTTACGCTCATTTTAATCTGCACATTCTCTGAGGTGCAGTACCCTAGAGTACATAACTTCACTCCAGCTCACTTCCCAGCAACCTCAAGCAGAGCTGGGTAACTTTACATATCTTGCAGCTATTTCTGTTTATACACCCCAGTATTACTTTATTCCATAGGAGTACGCAATCAACCATGACGCTTTTGCATTTCTTTCCACACCAAACTCAGTCCACACTTGCTCTGCGTACTGTGCAGTTACTCCTGGCTGGGTACCATTTCTCACATAATACACATTTCCATAGCTTGACAGATCACATTGATAAGCATAGAGTATATATCAGGAAGTAGCAAAATATTTTGACAATAACCTGGTAATTAAATATATTGTGCAAATCAGCTGTTCAACAGTAACCGGGTAATTGAAAGGTATGCCCAGACTTGCGTTGATAACTGCATGTGATGCACGCTCCTGCCAGTCAACACTGTAGGTAACAGAAAACCTTGACATAAGCCCAGGATAGCAGGAGCTGAACTTTGCTAGAAAGGAATCAAATCACACGATCTCTGTACTGCCAAGATGCATTCTGAGCACATTCTGTACATTCAATGTATACCTCCAGAACACCTCTGCAGAAAATATTGCAAAGGGCACAGTCTCTTACACCGTTCCAGAACAACATCCTCCTAATGCTGCAGCACTCCTACCCACTCGAGGAAATGTTAATCACAGCAGGTTGAATCATCTTGGATGGCTCTCCTAGCCAAACCCTAATCTGGATTTAGTTCTGCAGGCAACACAGACATTATTCACCCTGGCATTTTTAGTGTATGCACACATATGCATGTGTATTTGTGTAACTACCATAGGATACACTTTCATAATCATTTAGGAACTTTACCTCTGTTGTCCAAATGGAACAAAAGTCAAACCAAACTGTGGAGTACCACAGCAATAAACATCCTTTTTTTGCCTGCCCTTAAGCACCATCTATCTGCTACCCACAGTAGCTGGCACTTGTGTTGCAGTGTGGTTCTTTATCCTCACTTACCCTCTTACTTGGTTGTGACTAAACCTAGCCCAGAAAAGGAAAACTGTCAGGGTGGACACAAAACCAGCCCACCATTCTGGCACTATTTAAATCTAAGGATTAGTTCTGTGCTCAAGCTATTTGAGTGCCTGTAGCACAGGAGATACTATGCTTGTCTTTACCTTTGTTCAGTGAAAGAAGCATCTTTAACTACAGAGAACACGCAGCATTCTCTCCTCCTGCATTCACATCTGGCTCACATAGTAGGTCACTAACATCTTCCCACTGCATTAGTTCCATGAGGCTCATTTAAAGAAAGAGGAAAACAGATCTGTAGCAGTCACTTTAGAAAGTGTTTATTCAAAAGCTTCATAGCACCATCTTGTTTTTTAAAACATCCAAATAAAATGCAGCAATTAAAACATTGGGGTTTTTCTGTTGAGCATGACACTAACCCCGCCTGGGAACATACTTATGGTTGTTCTTGCTAATGTAACTGGAAAATAGCGCTCCTGCGCACACAGACATGGCACTGGGCCTTGACACGGGTTAGCCAGTCCTAGCTCAATAATGGAAGAATAAAACCAAGTGAAACAGGAAACCTCAAGGGAACAGATTCCACACCCCCCATGCCCCCCCAGTTTCTGCTGGAAAACAGTATTTTCAAAAAGGTAATTTTAGCAGTTTCAATTCTTTTGTCCTCTCTGAAACTTCAGCAAATGCAGAAGTGTAAATATATAAAATCTTTTGGGCATTCTTTTATGGTACAGGTCAGACCATGGATGGTTAATTTATAACAATCTCAATGTATTTGTTCTAACAATCAGCTGGTAATTCTAAAGGGCCTTTTATGGCCATCTTTTCTAGGGAAAACACCGGTCAAAGTAATTCTTCTAAGTTACTATGGTGACTTTTACTCAAAATTTCAGGTGAAATCAAAGTGCCATTGACAGCACTTGTAATACTTTTCCATGATGAGGTTTTGCCTTTCCCCTTTTTAGCTTTTGGAGTAGCCAGTCTGAGAGCTTCATTCAGGCGAGTCAGTAAAGCGCTATTTCCCAATGATCCTTAACTTACATTTCAAGAATACGGACCATGCTGAGGGCTTGGTCACATTATCATTTGGCTATGGCTTCCAACCACTGGAATTCTCTATTGCATCTAATTCTGGTTGACCATTAAGAGGCAAATATTCACTTGGCTAAAGCCCCCATAGGGTCCCACGCTGGCAAAACAATTGGTTCCTGCTCCATTACTGCCAGGATGTCTTCTGGTACATGCTTCTTGTCCACCACCACTTCATACACGTACTCAGAAAACCAATCATCAGTCATGATCAGGTAACCTGGAGAGGAAAACAGCTCATTACAAGAGAACCATCACCAATACAGTGAAGCAGATAAAGTTTCACTTGCATATGACGTGTTAAATAGGACTAGTCAGATATGATATCTCTCAAGACAAAGAAATTAACCTTCAGGCTGACCAGATGTACTTCATGTGCACTGAAAGACCAGGCAAGAAGCCTGCTAGGAAAAACAAGACCCACAATATTCATTACTTATGCTCCCTCAGTTAAAGCAGGCATTGAGAATTTTCAAGTGAATTACAATGCCTTAAAAAGACATTTAAGGCAGTTAAGTCCCTGGCTTGAGATGTTCTCAGGGTTTGGTTAAGAAAAGGGAAATTTTCTGGGTGAATACCCAACCATCTGTGGCTTAAGAACACTTTGCTGGTTTAGTTCTTGCAGTGAGAGGAGGCCATCTGCTCTCCTCAAACATAAACCATCTAAATCACACCTTAGCTGAACTAAATCTTAACTTCTTTTTTCTCCTTAATATAGTTCTTACTGAGAATTTCAGTGAACAGCCTTTGAACTGGGGGGGAAACAGTCACTTTGAGAGTATCTGAGGCTTTGACAGAAAGCTGCCATTGGAAACAAACTGTTCAAGGTGAACTGAAAATAAAGAGAGGCTGGGCAAAAGCAAGCATTTAGAAGACAGACGAGCAGGCTTTATGTAATAAAGTTCCTCATGTCCTTATACAGTATCATCCCACAATCAAATGAAACAAGAAAATGTCTAAAGAATATGGACAATAAATGCATCTATCTACAGCATCTTGTTTCTAAAGCAAGAGATCAGATAATTCCCATAAATTAAAAACCCTATCAATTGTAATCCGAGCTAGAAGCCATTTTGGAAACACTGCCAAAGGGAGCTGCCCTGATTATTCTCTCTTCAGGATATGAGTTCTTGGGACACACAAAAACCTCTCACTCCCAAGAGCCAACAAGTAATTGCACCCTGAGAGGATAATGAACTCTGCTGCTGACATCCTGTATCTCAAAGCTTGACAGTGCTGATTAGGATCACAGTGTCTGAACAAGGAGGAAGCATCAAGCAGAACTTCAGAACATGCAAATAAGGACACTGTTTGAGAAGGCCTGTGCCCGGTGGCACAATGAAAGCCATTATCAATTTCTTCATTAAAAGCAGATACATACTATACACACTGCAGTATATGTACACCTAAGATCCTACCTAAAGCAACCCTGAGCCCTGCATTGCAGCCAGGTGATGGGCAGAAGTGAAAAAGAAACAGGCAAGTTTCCTGCACTTCTAGGCAGGGTACACAATGGAGTTTCACCTCACAAAATTCATCTATTGCTTCTACTCAAACCAGTTCTATGTTAAGGCCAGAACCCTGAAAAGAACTTGAAACAACATCACCTTGCAACACAACACAGCACCTGACTACAAAGTGTACTCCTCTGTGTATCAGACTGATCCACACTTCTCTAACTTACCCAAAGGAAAAGCATTTTAAACCGCCCAGCTGCTGGCCATGGAGAGGTCAGCTGAGGATCAAGGGCCTGCAAGTTATTCCACAACCTAGGATATGGGCACCTGAAAATAAAGCCCTGAAAGTTCCCAAAGGACTACTACTACAAGCCAGTTCATGCTTGTGCTGCGATTCCTCTGTTGGAGGAGAAACTAAGCGTCCATCTGTCATAGCATACTTACAGGATGATATACACACACATATACAAATACAGACATTAAATGTCTACAGTAAATCTGTTATGTATGTGTGCAACAGCCAGTACAAGAGATTAGAAAAGGCAAAAGTGAGCTGACTTCTAGCTGGAGATGTATCGCAAGAAAATCCTTTTCATGCCAAAACAAGCAGATGGACCCCTGTCATCTGGATGTGATAAGGTGACTTAGGCTTCCTCTCGTGCTTTGTTTCAAAAAGAGATACCCGATGGGATAAGCCGGGTTCAAAGTTAGGTAATAATGTCCTGTGTTAGGACAAAAGAGCACACAGGATAATTGCATTTGCCTGCATGGCTGACGAAGTGTCAGTGAAACACAGAAAGGAAACATTTGACTGGGAAATGACTTTTTTACCTCAAAAAACAAGGAGTGTTTGTCAGCAGCTGTGTTCATTCCTTGAGGAAAACCAGACAGGATTCCAAGAAACACTTTTTCAAGAGATCTAAATGTAATTACTATTTATGAAGAGCAATCAATGCTTGGCTATTCCCAGGGCTTCCCTGTCTCCAGAACAAGCACTACCACAGAAACTCAGTTCTGTGCACTCAGCGCAGTGTGAGCATGCAACCAACTTCATCCCACAATACCCAAACCAGGAATCACAGGCTTTCCAGTCCTGCACCATGCAAGTCTGGGGAAGCAGGTGGTATCCGGCACCTCAGGCTGTACTGGGAGCAAAGCAACAGGAACCCCATGTGAAAACACAGTTCCATTTCCTACCAACACCAAGTCATTTGTTTGCTTGGTTTTTAATGACTCAAAGCCTGGTCTCTGGTGGTTTGTTGTGGGCTTTGCCCTTTGTCATCCTGTCCAAGAAATAATGGAGTTGGGACTTACTCGTATCCCCCACACCCAACTGGGCCTCATCTGGGATGTGCCAAGTTTAACATCATTTTTGGCCTCTTTACTAATGTGGATTCTGGTTCTCTGCACTGGACTTGTCCAAACACAACTGCCCAATTCCTTAACAAGGCAGATAAGATTGAAAAACCACTGCTAGAGAGATTCCATGGCATAGCAAGAGAGCTAGGACAGACCACAAATTCTCACCCTCCTACACCAGCTAGTACTGGACACTGAAGAGTCAAAAAGCAAGAGAAAGGGGAGGAAAATCTGCCAAGTTACCTCTTCTAACATCCAAGAATGAGCTCTGAAGGACAGTGCAACTGCCTTTAGCTCAACAGTGGTTTGCTTGGTCATGCCCAAGAAAGTCACTCAGGGAATCACCTCCCTGACAAAAATAACTCTGAAATAGTCAAGCTTCCTAATTCTGATGGGATTTTCTCTCAAGGCACTTTTCCAGGCAACTCCCTAACCAAAGCAAAACATACACAGTGAGCAAGACTTCCCAGGGACCACAGCCTCTACCACCAAGAAACAGACAAGTGACAGTGACTAACCCGGAGTGCACACAGACGCCATGCACTCAAAATATGTGCATACAAGCAGGGTCCTATTAGACCTCAAAGGAACCATCAGCTCCTCTTAAGAATGAGTTCTTTTAGAGCCATTTAAAAAGTGAACTTGTATTTGGAAAAGAGAATGTCTAAGGAAGATAAACTGTTAGTGCAAACCAAGCAGCAAGTTAAGCTTACAAAGCTGGCAAACAAGTTCAAAGTACTCTTCAAGACGACTAGGGAACAGGGGTCCTTTAGTGGTATCTCTAACTTGCAGCCTGAGGCACTGCACTATTCATTTCCTGTTGCTGTAGCTTTTCTTTTTTGCTTTTGGATTATATGTTCAAAGTGAAGAAAGCCAAAAACACAAACGTGGCTCTCCACACATCAGTCCCAGCCTCTGCAGCTCCAGCCCAGTAACACCAGCACAAAACTGCTGCTGTTCAGTCACAGCTCCACAGGTACGACTCCTGCAAGCAGTGTCAGGCGTCAGTCCACTGCACTGTTTGGGAATATTAGCCAGTATCCTGAAATCTTCTCCAGGTCTAGTAAAGAACAACTCAACCTTGGCCAAAGAGCATGTATTGCCAGCACAGCCAAAGCTCCGACACACATCTGTGAACTCCAGAACATTTGGAGTACAAACTTAAGTCCACAGAGTGGTTGTGAAGCAAGCTGAGTAAGGCACTTCCTTCCTGGAAGCATTCCACAAACACTAGTAGTATCAAACAGCACAAACTGAGTATCTGGAGTGCCTCAAAACAAAGTGTTCAATAATAACAGCACAACTAACCAGTCATTTTTGTGTTCCATATTCTCTATTATACATAAAGGTCCTTAATTAGCTTTGGAGACAAGAAAAGTTTTGATGTCACTTCTTACTATTTGTCTTCTTTACTAACTCCTGCATTCCAAAGTACATTTTACTACCGTCACACTGATGAGCCTTGAAGGCTGAACATCAGCACAGCTTCATTGTTTGGTCAAGACTGAAGATTGTTACTGGAATACTTTGCTGTGAATGTACATAGCTAACTTAGAACAGACACTACTGCAGCACTAAGGGGCCAGAACATCAATTAAGACACTGTTACAAGAATACCCTACACTGCAGTTAGCTGTTCACAAGATACCAAAAGCTTATGAACAAGACCACATCCTGAACCAGATGTTTCCTAAAACAGCCTATTCCCAGAAGAAAACCCAGACATCCTGAGAAATTTCAGCCATACCAAATCTTGTGAGCACAACATTTGGGATTAATGTGCAGCAGAAAAATGTGGTTAGCAATGACTATTGCGCAGTGCCCTGGCACACACTGGAGTCTGTCACAGCATGCTCATCAGTGAGCCTGTGCCAGGCCTGAGTCCACATCCAGCATGCCTCATATAGGCATATGACTAAAATCATGGAGTTTCCCTCCCCTCCACTTTACCCAAGTGCTCTGCCAAGGCCTGAGTGCAGTTATAATGAAGTATTCAAACTCTGATCTGAACTTTAAAGTCTACCAGTATCTTCCCATACATGAAAAGTTTGGTTCCTGGATTGTCAAACACTGTAAGGGCAATACATGCCCTGTATCATTAAGCTATCTACACTCAGAGTTCCAGTTCTAGCCTGCAGCACAGGAGCCTTTGTTAACTGTGTCCTCCTGCCTTTGTGACCAAATGCCCTATCTGCCAGGAAGGGTCAGCATCAAGCACATACAGCCACCTCCCACAACCACAATCACCTCCGCAGCTGAACCAGCAGCCACACTGTCAGCTTTATCTAATGACCCTTCCTGCGTCTCCAATGTTTACATTCAATTTACTTAGTAAATCACATCTAAGTGAGGAAGGTTCGTCTTCCAGGAATACAGTGCTATAACTTGGTGATCTGCATGCGTGTGCAGGCTTGTTTCATGCATGTCGTGGTGAAGGACACACAGCACATCCCCTTCCCCCCTTCCACCTCCATATTTCCAAACACTAAGTTCAGCTCTCCATTCCCATGACTGTAGATTACCTTTATTACCACGGTCTTCACCCCAAGAGTTTTCCACTCTCCATTTTTCAAATGCATCTTCTTGCCCATCCTGTGACAAAACAAGGTGATAGCTATTCAGTAGTGAAGGACCACATAAGTTTGTAGCAGCCAACCCTTCCTAGTCTAAATCCAGCACCTCACAGAGCTCCACTCCTTAAAGGCATCAGCAGCTTTCAGACAATGGTCGGAACAGTTAAGAGAAATGTAATCTCCTAAAACACTGGCCTACCTGCATACAAGAGGAAGCGTGGTTGAGAAGAGACCCTGCAAGAAGTATTTATTTTCACCAGATAATTTAAATTTAACCAAATTTGAGCCTGGACTTAACTGACACAAGTTAAGCAGCCTTCCCTATGACCTGTCATGGGGTCTTCTGAAACACAGAACACAACTTGCTTGAAGTAGGAATCAGAGGAAAGGAGCAAGGACAATGAAGCAACTCTAATAATTTATAACAATAACAGTAAGAGCAAATACAAACACTTCAGGATCTGGCTGAAGGACATAGCTCCAAGTCTGCTGCTCTGAAGGAAAAGACAAGGCTTCTAATGAGCATGGAGTACACGAGTTCATGTTCAGGAGTGTGCAGGATTCCAGCCTGCATTAGGTATACTCATTTGCTCCTAGAGTAGTTTTCTAATACAAAAAACTAACCTGCAAACCACCCCATAAATCCATTTTTATTATTCAGTGGAATATTGCTGTATTGCTTCTATTCTCACTTTAAAAAATAGAGGACACTCGAGAGTTACCAGACTAGGGATAAGTCAGCTCTTGATGCCATCAGACACACCGGGATAAGCACATTTATGTACATTAAGTTGAACCAAAAGCGTTTAATCCACATCAATTTAATGTTGTAAAATTGTAATAGGATTTTTTAAATCTTCAAAGCTTTTTTACAAAGTAGGTAAATCCAAGGTATTATATTTTATAACTCAGTTTATCAAAGTTCCTTTAGATTAAGTTAAGGTTTAATATAAGACAACATGCTCAAATAAAAAGTAGAAACAACTTAGTCCATTTTGAATGTGGAAAAGCCTCTAAATGCTGAGCTTGTTTTAGGGTTATTTCTTTCAAACTACCTTTGGATTTAGAGCTACCGTCCTTACTGATCTTATACACATCCTTTCCCTGAAAATCAGAGATCAGGTCACATTTTATGCAATGATACATTTAGGCATGTAAAAGAATGAATTTAAAAATACAGACCACAGACTATAGCTGCAATGAGATGCAGCCGCAAACCGGCTACAATAAGTACAAACAGACAGGCTTCAGTCATGAGTAAGTAATAGGTTTTAAATACTAGAAAAGTAAATGTCTAGCTGAAAAACAATGGCTTTAGAGATGTGTTCATGCAATGCATTCCTCCACAGACTAGAAGTGTTAAGAGCTCAGAATGCAGAACAGGAGAAATAAAACACTGAGTTGTAAAAAGTAACTCAACAGTTCTGACTCAGCATTCCCATCTCGAATCCTCAAACTCCAGAGCTCAAACTTTCTGTTCCATGCAAGCTGCTGTTTCTCAAGCCAAGGTCATGTTGGACAGGAAGAGATCACTTCAAAGAAACTTTAATAATGACAGCTTCTGGAAATACATGGAAAACAACACTGCAGATAACCCGCAGTTGTAAGTTTTCACATGGCTTTTTTTACTCCACATGTGCTTTGTTATACTGCCAGGAGCTGATTTAGTTGTGGATTCCTCTCAGCCTACTGTCTTGCCACAGAGCTATTTTGGACACCATCTTCCTTCCCTAATTATGAGTAGGTCAGGGAGGTCACATGCCAGAGTTGCAGGAGGTTTAGACCATTGCAAAGTGCCTCCTACTGGCATTTTAAGAGTAGGAGCTTCATGCTGTAAAACGACTAACCCATGCAGTGAGACATGGTAGGAAACATTTGATGTGATACTTGATTGCTTGCTCAGCAAGACACATCAGGAATCTGTATTTCAAACTCAGTTAACAGAGGTTTTCCATTTTGTTAAAAATAGAAGCTCGCTTCCTTTCCCCTTTCTTCAGTAAAAGTTCGTGGGCAGAAGAAAAGAAATCCTGGACTTGTCTCAAATTCTTCCCTCCTTGTTAAATATTTATAGTTCCGAACACTCAAACACCACAGGGAGAACAGACAACCCAGGGTGCTGTGGCACACGTGAACACTGTGAATGAGCCCAGAACACAAACAAGCTGCCAGAACAGTCAGATACATCCATGCAAGCATTAGAACTTGAGGAGGGAGACTCACCTTCTCAGTGACAGCTGTCAGCACCATGGCATGGGTCATCATGGATTCTCCAAAGATTAACCGTTCTGCTTTGTTCAAGTTCTTGACAGAGACACCAAACACTAGCTCATGATTGTATCTATTGGGAGGGCACATAAGCAATATCAAAAAGGATGCAGGGAGAAATTTTCACTAGCGGTAAATCAGGCAATCAGTACACTAAATCAGGAGCCAGTGCACAAGTATAAAAGCTCCAACTCTTTTTAGTATCAGAATAAATGCAAAAGCTGATCTCTTTAGGAGTTTCTGTCACCCAGTACTAAACAATTCAAATGAGTAAGAATATTTTGATAACCACTTGTGCATCTTTAAAGGATTCAGAGTTTAGCTAACAAGTGAAAAACCATTATGTTGCTGCTGTATTACTTAAATATACTCTTGGGGGGTATATAATCCAAAGTGCACACAAATTAGTTTCTTAAGCAGCTGAAGGACTGTTTATGTCCTAGCCAAGTATCTCAAATGCTACCCGATTTCAATTGTCTACTTACATATTCAAGTCATTGATTCCCAGCTTGCTATAGAAGTGCTTTGCAACATCACAGCCAAACCACACAGCCTACAAATAGAAAGCAGAGTCACATCTGGGCCATATTCCAGCCAGTTTTACATTACAAGGGCTGCCCTGTGCCATCCACAAAGAGAAACCAAACCAACCTCGCCATCCTTAATGGATGCTGCAGCTAGTTTTTTCAGGACATCCACAGGCTGGTTGTTGTAGAGTGTTTTCCTCCCTCCTGCCATGTTGCCCAGGTACTCCACTGTGTACAGCCTGTTGTATGGATTCTGAGGCCGAGGATCATTCACTAGACAGATCTGCCAAAACCCAAGATGTCACAAGTTAGAGGTGCAACTTAACTGAAACCTTTGAGAAGTGAATCCAGCTGGATTTCAGAGGACTGCTTTGCTCCCAGCTACCTGTCCCATCAGCAAACAAACCACCTGGCTGAAATACCAGGGGTTTAAGGTTCTGTTCAATTTTGTTTTATTAGTTCATCTCCTGACTGGCATAACAGTTTCACATGTTATTCCTGCTCTCTAATAGCTGTCTCATGGCAGTTTATGACTGATTAGATCATTACATATCTCATAATTACAAAATCAGCATGGAAGTGCAATACGGGATCACAGCTAACTGTAGGGTAGAGCACAAACAGGAGAACAGGAAGAATAAACATCTTTGACTTGTGGGTGTAGTACCCATCCCATATGGGTTACAGGGGTGAACAGGACACTTGCAACAGTGGAAATAAGTGGCTTGGCAGCAAAGAAAGGTCTTGGGAAACTTGAAAAGCCTATTAGCATCCCCACCTTGTCCTCCATGTTGAAATAAGGCTTCACATGCTCATTGTAGAACTGCACCGGTGTCATGGGGCCATATTTGTGGTAGTTCTTCTCCTTATCCCGGAACTCCCAGCAGAAAGTCTCCGGAGGGTTGCCCAGGCAAGTGCTCACTATTCTGAATACCTGCCCAGAGAAGCAGACAGCTGTGAACTTGCTGAAACATGCAGCAGTGCCTCTCCTACCCCAGCAATGCCACTGAGGAATGGATTTCTCCATGTGAGAACCAACTGGAGAAATGGGATCTTAACACCACCTGTGAAGAGCATGAGTAAACACACACACAAATTACTTGCATTCGGCTCTGGAAATGTAGGTGTTTCAAAAGGAAAACTGAAAGGAAAAATTCAGACTCTCTCCCCATTCTCACACTCATGTTATCACCAGGCAAAACAGAAGCCCAAGGCTGCACACAAATTCCACGTTTTCTAGGAATGCAGCATCCAGAGCAAAGGCCAATACATTGCCCAGTCTCATGCCAACGTTTCAGAAGTAATTCTGAAGCTCCTCCAACAAGATGCTTTCCCAGTGCAAGAGAAACTTTATCAAACTGATTCTAGAAAGGCTTAAGCATTCAGCACCACATACCACCAGGTGGTTTGCCTCATGCAAACACAAAGACAAACCAGCCTTTCTGCCATGCATATAAGAAAGCATTCTACCCCAGTGTTTCCCCTGTACTCATCTCTTTTGTTCATGTAATGTTCATTTGGATTTCAAACGTGGACTTTTCAAAAGCCTAGAGTAATCTTCCCATCCTTTTTAATATGTTTGACAATGTCTGTTTAGGGTTGAGCTGGCAGGTTATTTAATTTCATCCAAGATCCCTGCCTGCTCACTGTGACATCCTTCACAGATGGCAGCTTTCTGTTGCTTCTTAGCACAAAAAGTTGCCCAGATTTCAAGTCATCAGCATCCCTATAAATCAGAATATGAAGCTGCACTTAATCACTACTGTACTTTTTCACAGGGCTTATCACAGAGTGTGCTAACTTGTAGGCAGTGTAACCAGATGACTGTCTCTAAGGATATTTAGCAGGACCCGTCACAGGTACTCTGGGGACAAAACAATTCAATCACACTAAAACAGGTTTGAATCTGTTTTACTTCAGCTGACACTGGTCTGCTTCAGCTCTGTCCATGTCCTGAATCCTTTCCTTGCAAGAAAACAACAGGTTATTTAAAATAGGAGAAGGAGGACTCAAATCCCAACTGCACTTTCTGCACTAGGATCCAGTCACTGGTTTGTGGCAGCTTTCTGAGGCTGTCAGTCTTCACACCTTCCTCTCACCGACTTTTCACAGGGGAGGAGACAGAATGCCTTTCCCAGAGCTGACATACCCTTTCTGGAGCTAGTTGAGCTGTTTTATAAGGATCCTAAGGCTCCCTAAGAATTAGCTTTGTGCTGATGGCAAAAAGAGCACAGTTCTCATGCTAAATAACACTATTTGGCTGTGCACAAAATACAAGTAAAGGTGTTCTTGCTCCAAGCAGTTGAAGAAAACAAGCCAAGAGATTAATTATGGGTTGAATCAAGGGTGTGGGCTTCGTGTTTTCACTGGAGGAACTCACACATTTATCTCTCAATAAATATGTTAAAGAGAAATGCAAATCCTTAAACTACTATAAATATTTAACTTTGCACAGACTGCACAAAAAGCAGCATTTGCTGCAGATACACCCACATTACCTCATGTAACCCCAAGTGGTGAGGGATGAGGTTATGAAAACAAAATAAGCAAGAAAAAAAGATGCCTGAAAGGAGAGCAACACACAAGAGGGCTCCAGCCAGAGGAAGGAAAGTGATGGAGACAGAAGTCTCAGGGGCAGTGGAGCCCAGGAATGGCCTCCCTCAGCTGTTTTGCCACCACACCCAGCACAGCCCATCTCAGGATCTCACAAGCTTCCTCTATCAATCAATAAATAAGCAGACATTTAAACTAAAAGGTGACTTGTATCACTCCAGTGGCAACTAGAACCAAGATAAGGCAAAGATAGAGTGGCTTGTGCTAAAATCCGAAATGAACAAGGAGCAGAAAATCAGGATACTCCTGATAAGGAAGAGTCTACAAAGGAGAACAGTGAAGGAAGAAAAAGTCAATCACATGCAGTGCACTGATTTCGGCTGCTGACCTGCTGTGCCCTGGCTTGATAAGAAGAATGTTTATACAGTTCTGGAGTGAATATTTCATCTTGTGTACCAATGACTGCCCCATTTTAGCCAGAGCACTGTCTCCCTGCAGGAACAAACCTAGGTTTGCTGTGCAAATAAAACTGCACAGAACAAACCCAAGCTCTGTTTTGCCACATACAAAAATAGATACAATACCACTTGTATACATATAAACGGATGAAACAAGAGTGATCACAAACCTCTCAAACTGTTTTTAAAGTATACAAGAGAGGTGCAATTGAATATTTCAACTACAAAGTGGATTTACTTTCAGTCAACAAAAGTTGCAAACCACTTGCAAGAGAAAACATTGTGTTAACATCAGCAAACTAAACACAATCTTTCTACAGAACAAAGTGCAATCACTTTATGAGCCTTTAATGCCAGGTCCAGGATCCCTCATTGGAGTGCAAGAAGCTCTAAACAAGTGAAGAGCCATTGTGCAGTGAACTGCATGTCACTGCCCTGAAAATTAACATCTCTAGGAGGCTTTTGATGTCTGCCGTAAAATCCTCCAAGGGCTTTTGGACACACACTGGATGTAAATCATGTTAATTCACTTGTGAACTAAGTACTAGTTGGCAACAGACTCGGGTAGGCTCAAATCACTGAGTTCATCTGAAGTCATATCATAAAAGTTTTTGTTTCAATAATATAACCCTGTCTAACACTGATGTTTACGGGGGTGCAGAGAAACTAACATACATAACCAAAGCATTTGATTTCTTGAGTCCTATAATGACAGATATTAAAACCACTTTGTATTGAACAAGTGAAATAGATCCTTCCTTTTAAAATGCACACGGTCAACCTAAAACAGTCTGAGCTTTTAACATTACTTTTGGCTATTTAAGAATCAAGTATGAGGACTATGATGCGTGTCACTCATTCAGTGTGACCAGATGGAGGGCAGCCACTACCCACATACTGTGTACTACAGACTTGCCAATTGATTTGATTTTGAGTTAAGTCACAGAGCCAGGAACAGATGCTGCAATTCCTTCCTTTGCTGCCCCTCAGTATCAGACCGCAGCTGGAGTCAGCCTTGTGCTCAGCTCAGAGCTCCCTTTTGTTGTTCTCTTCTGCCCTCTTGTGGGGGATTTGTGCAACAACACTTGAGCAGTAATATTCTACATGAAAAGCCAGTAGAAAGCAGTTTTCAACTTCTTTCCTACTACTTATAAAAGCTTGATAGCCCACTATTTTGCTCTCTAAAGATACAAAATAATGCTCTCCCATTGTGTCTAAAATGTCATAGTCTGGGGTTCTATAAATTCAAGGTATTTGTTTGAAAGTATTAGAAAAACTCAGAATGAGATAAAGAAGCCACTGCAAAAACCCACAATGAATACCTCCAAGCACTTTGCCATACAAAATACTGCTACTTAGGCGAACAAAAGGCACTTGGTTTGGACGATCCATTAGCTGTGAACAAGAGTAAGAAACCTCATCCATCCTAGCTTCGCTTTCCGCAAGATTCATGTCACACAACTGAATTTACCTCTTCTATCATCGTGTCCATCGCAGCACAAAGTTCTCCTTTCACTGTTCCACTTTCCACCATATTTCTTAGCCGCAAACAATATTCTCTCATCTGTTTGAAGAGAGTCATTTTATAAGGATATGAAAGGTGACACTTCCTATGTTTTTGGGACTTCCTAGCTGGTTGTTTCAAGCACTGTTTTACTCTCCACGTTTTCAAAATCAAAAGAAAAACCCTTGCAGAAGCTTTGTTGGATACTGATTCTTTTCAAAAGATATTTGAATGATTTAAAAGAGATCACAAAAAATAATCTGAAATGAACAAATAGTTGCAACTCAATTACCGTTTTCCGACCATTAACTTGAAGCTTGCAGCCATTAGCTCTTCTTCAGGCTGGATTTCTCAGTTCCATAACTGATGCTGCAACATGCACCCGTATCACCTCTGACTCAGAACAGGCTGTCTTTATACTGTAAAATTTATGTTGCAATTCTAATGCATAATTGATCTCTTGGTTGATAAAAGGAGTGGAGCATTTCCTCACTGCCTGCAGAACTGCAGCAAGAGCAGCACACACTTCCCATTACTGTCACAATCCATAAGGCCAGGAACAGTGAGCGGGGCTCCCTCAAGACCAGCTGGCTTGCCATGCTCAAGACTAGAATAACATTAACACCATTCATTATGTCTCGGCTTTTCAGCACATATTTTACATTTTTTATGTGGATTTCTGCAGGCACTTTTCCCTGAGCATGTAGCAAATGAACTGGAGAAAAATCAACCACAGCTCACTAGAAAAAAAAGCTTTAATTAGCTTTTTATCTAGGTACCTACTCTAGCATCTTCCCAGATTGATTCATTCTGCAGTTCAAGAAGCAAGCTTGTATCTTCCTTCAAAGCTGCTCTTTCTGTATTGAAAGCTGATTTTTAAGATTCAGTGTTTTGAAAATACTTTTCATCTTTTCCATCAAATTTGTCAGTAAAAAAGTCACTTAAGATGCCAAGCGCTAGTTCTGCATTAACAGACTGAATCAGCCACACATCAGGAATTACCTTCTTAGATATCTGAGGATTAGGAACAACTGCTCTAAGCCCATGCAGGGTACTTTCAAGCTACTGAAGCCCCGCAGTGGACATCTTCCATAAACACACCTTCCTGCTCCATGCTCCAAGAACAAACTGCTGAGGCTGTTTTCTGAATAAAAGCAAGTGAAATTGCTGACATGCACTTAATACTTCAGTCAATAAAGAGAAATGAAGGTGGCTAGAACACTTGGAACAGGCTCAGCCTCATTCTTTCCCCTTAATTACATCAGTTTTACCTTATGGTTCAAGATCTCATTCATCCTTCTAGTAGCCTCTGTAGTATGAGACTCTGGGAAGTTTTTCTTGGGGACAACACCATACTTTTCTAAAGGAAAGTAATAATACTGCAGATTAACCATCATCTAATTCCACACAGTAGATGTTAATGCTTCTGCCTATACCCATGTAAAAGCTAAATACACTTGGGTTTCATGCAGAGATTACAAGGGGAAGTCTCTTACTTAAAGGTTATGAGGATTCAAAGTTTACATCTTAATTTGTGACTGAATGTTGACCTCTGGTCTGTATTCCACAGGGTCCCCAGAAGTGGAATCCCTTAACTGTTCAGTATCATTTAATTTATAACTTTAGTGTTGAATTAAGCTGTGCTCTTTAAGAAGCTCTTCTCACCAGCATAAGAAATTAACTGAAAATTAAGCCCCTGAATTACCTTTGAGAACTGGGTCTCTTACGAATTATTCCATGTATTTTATTTAAGGTTAAGTGACTGACTTCCCATACTCTTCCTCCTCAACATTTATAAAACACCAGCAGCAGCTCAACTACTTCCCCTAATATGGCACCAGTCAAATATTGCACCAGCTAATAAGGCTGTGGGTGTAACAGCAGCATTCAGAATCTCCTCTGCCCTGATTAAATATTTGTAACAACTAGATGGGGAAAAAAGTAACCTCCAGGCTTCAAAGAAACAAATTCCATTTGTGATTCTAAACATACATTATTGGCTTGTTGATTTACAAAGTGTCACATTGTTTCATGACACAAAAGCAAACCCCAGTGTAATTTAGACACAGAGAAGTATCTCCTTAATCTGTGTATGAAAGATCTCACTTCGGCTGGGTCTTTGTAAGACCAGCACTGCCACATTCCACATCATTTCCCTCCCTGATCTTTACATTACCTATCTTCAGGCTTCAAGCCTAAGTCATTCTGCTTCTGCCTTGTAGACACACCCTAGCCTAGCAATGGTTTTTTTCCTTACCATATGCCCTAAGAATTGTATACATGGATATAAATAATCAATGTTGAGTTGATGACTGAAGTAAAGGGGATTGAACCTTTTTATTGAACAGAAAGCCCAGGATATCTCATTACTTCTGTTGATCTGAGCTTCTGTTATCCACAGCAATATGCAAGAGTTAAGATCCCACACAAGATCTAAGCCTAGTATTTATGAACTAGCATGAAAAAGGTCTTTGACTAAAAAAGGTAGTGGTTAATGGCATCATGC
The DNA here is from genome assembly GCA_009867235.2 of Psittacus erithacus. Taxonomy (NCBI): domain Eukaryota; kingdom Metazoa; phylum Chordata; class Aves; order Psittaciformes; family Psittacidae; genus Psittacus; species Psittacus erithacus. The sequence goes on from WYDI02012374.1 coordinate 26,693, forward strand.
TCCTTAGCAAGCCCCCAGGTCTCAAACTGAATTATTTCTTCTATTTCGCTCTCATTGCTCAAGCCAGCATGCCATTTCAAGAAGGAATCAATGCTCTTACCAATAATATTAACCAACATATCCCACTGTCCACCATCATTCGTGGGGTTGGTGAGCAGGAACTGCACCAGTCTGCCCTCCACAGGCTCATTCTGCTGAGCTGTTTCCACAAAGGCATTTAAGAAGTAGTAACAACGTTCCACCTGAAATGGATGGGAAAAAACACTCTTAAGTCTGACACATAATGCATTCATTTGTGAGTATTCAGTTCTTCAGAAGTCCTAACTAGATCATCCACCTTATTTTCCACCTAACATTCCAGGGCTTATACTATGAACTTCTTTCTGTTACAGACCAAGGAGTTAGCACAGAGCTTGAGCGTAGGGGAACAGGAAATGCAAAACATGAGTTACGCCATGGAGCATGGCCCAAACTAGGCCTAGAATTTCTCCACTTCCTTTAGGAGAAACAAGCAGACACAGCCCAGAGCAGGGCACAGGGTGCCCAGAGAAGCTGTGGCTGCCCCATCCCTGGCAGTGCTCAAGGCCAGGTTGGACACAGGGGCTTGG